>JAADWX010000632.1:0-17256 GCA_023336405.1 Globisporangium echinulatum | reverse complement strand
GAGCTCGCTGGAGAGCTGAAGAGCCTTGCGCTGCAGCATAAGCGCAGAGACTGGCGCGCCTTCGGCTCGACAGCCGTTGATCCACTTGAGCAGCTCCAGCTCGGCGTCGACAACGTGTATAACGCAGATCAGACGCCTGTGTTCTTTGAACACATCCCCACCAAGACGCTCGCAGGCAGAGGGACGCAGACGGTGTGGGTTCGGTCTGCTGGCAAGGCGAAGGAGCGCGTGACATGCATGCTCCTCGGCGACTCGTTCGGGAACAAGTTCGAGCCGTTCCTCGTCCTCAAGACCGCGACGTCGATCAAGAAGGAGACAGCTGCTGCGAACGCCACGAGGCGCCATGGCTTTGGGACTTGGCTGTGGACGAAGATCGATCAACTTCAGCGCAAGTTCGACGTGCAGATTTTTGGTAATGCGACTGCGTGGTGGAACTCTGTTCTATCTATTCGCTTTCTAGAGTACCACTTCGGCGACAGGCGTGGCCGACCCGTTTCTCCACTTTGCTTCTCTGGGACGACTTCTCAGCGCATTGGTCGGACCGAGTCGTCACGTGCGCACGAAAGCTACGAGTCGAGCTGATGCGCGTTCCAGCCGGCTACACCAGCGTTTGCCAGCCTGCCGACGTATCCTGGAACGCTCCTCTCAAGCAACGCCTGCGTGTGCATTGGGCCGCGATGCTGCACAGCCAACTCGATAAGCACAACACCGACCACGGTGTATTCAAGCTCTCACCGCCATCTCTTGATGATGTGGTTGAATGGTTCTCTAGTGCTTGGAGTGAGCTTTCGTCTTCGACGATCGGTACCGGTTTCTCTCCTATCCTTGCAGCACAGGAGTTGTCTCGTAGCGATCAAGACGCTCTCGACGCACTAGCTATTCGCTTGCAACAGACACACCTTCTTGATCAAAACGTAGGCAACGTCTCAGCAGATTCTGATGTCGTTGATGGCATCTTGTAAATCACTGTCTAAACTGCAAAAAAGCAATGTTAGTTTTCAGTTTGTACACAAGCGAATGCACAGTATCAAATGCGGTGACGTACCATTTGTATGTGTGGAGAATTAACGGGACTCGAACCCGCGACAACCCTGCTCGCCGAAGCGCCCTCAATAAGTCCTTAACCGCTCGGACTGTCAGCACATACGTTTTGTTGTTGTAGAAAAACTTGTATTCTAGGTTATCAAATTATGCAAGTCAAACATTCAGACTCACAGGTTTTTTCTCAGCCAAAATATTGCTGTTGGATAGGACATGTATTTTGCGGTAAGAGTTACCACTAGGAATTTGGTCAGATATACAAAGGATGCTTGTATTTCACGTTGTGTATATTATATACTCGACATTTATATGTACGTCAAAAAGTAATACCGGCTGTAGTGTGTTTTACATACGAGTTACATTATATACCTACAATGTCGATTACGTGAAAATTTAGGTCGTAACGGTAAACTTTCATTTTTGGTCTCTTCAGCAATTTCCCTGTGTCATGTGCCATCACTCATCTGCCATCGACCGATTGAGCGCGTGGGTTGTCGTATAAGCGGCATTAAGAGAGCGCCTGTGACCTACACTGTTGCGCATCAAGATGCTTGATCAAACTACAGTAAGAGATGTGCATATCTCTTCTTCTAATCTCAGTACCTTAGCAATTCACAAATATAATCCCAACTATTTTTGTGTTGATCGAGGCGGCTACAAATAGCTATGGGTTCAGTTCCGAATGGGATCATGAGGATGAGATGGCTCCATCTTAGCAAGACGCTCGAAGGCGGCGTCGGCCTCTGGTGCTCGGTTGGCGCTGCCTGCATTATCGGCACCGCGTTAACGACGACGCATTCACCGATTTGCAGCGTCTCCTCCTCGACCTTCTCCAAAACCAGAACAGCTCGCCTCGTCCGCACTCGCCGACCTCGCGATCGCATCTCGTTCCCCGACTCCACGATTTCGTCGTCCTTCCGCATCCCCATGGAGTCGCGCATGTCGGGCAACGCGAACAGCCTCAACAGCCTCAAGAGCATGAAGATCAGCATGGAGAGCGAGCGCATGTTCACAGACCTCGAGGAGGAGATGTCGCCGTCGTCGTCGTCGCGCGAGATGCGACGTGGGTCGTCGCGCCTCATGTCGCCGAGCAACTCGACGGCATCCATGTCGTCGACTGGTAGTCGCGTGAGCGTCAAGGACCAGCTCTACTCGCTCGAGTGCAAGGTGCAGTCGCACGAAGACACGATCCAGAAGCTCATGTCGATCCACCAGGCCGACAAGTCGCTATTGCTGTCCAAGATCGAGGAAATCACGGAGCGCATGGGCGAAGAGCTCCACAAGATCCGCGTCGACTACCAAAAGAAGCTCAACACCGCGAGCGAAGAGATCGAGCGGCTCAACAAGTGCCTCAACGTCCAGCGTGGCCATATCACGACGCTCCAGGAGCAGTGTCAGTCACTCCACAAACACGTCGTACAGGTCGACGACGACGTCACGAAGCTCGCGACCGAGGTTCTCGGCGACTAAATCTAGGATCGCTCCAACCTCCGAGGTCCATCTGGACGTATATCTATCAATCTATACGCAAACACCTACATACACAGCGCCCTACGAAATAGACGCTTCATCTACTACAACTATACTACCTAATAAGGCTCACGCACGGCTGCGATTGCTACTGCTACTCTCCTCGGCCGCTTCCGCAGCGCGTAGTAGCGCTCTAACAACTTCGGCCGACACTTCGGTCTCGTGCGCGACGCGCGCAGTTGCAAAGTCCGGATCTGACAGCAACGCGCTGAGCATGCGACGGCACGACCGCGTCGCAAAGAACGCCTCTTCGACAATCGCAATGAAGATATTGAGCACGACGTAGATGAAGAGCGCAATGAACGAGTATAAGTACAATGGGCCGGTGACCACAAAGTGGTGCAGCTCGAGCGCGTCAAACGTATCGAGGATCACGTCGCCGTTCATGACCGCAAACAGCGTCGCAGTCGACGCGCTCAGACTTCCAAACGCTTTGATGCGACTACCAAAGTACATCGTCCCGAACAGCGCATAGCCCACAAAGATCGGCGAGACGCCGAGCAAAAACTGCAGGACGCGCGGCGCGCCCCACTTGAGTGTTAGGACAACCGAGTAGATGTGCTGGTTGTGCTCGAGGTAGCCGACGAGACTGCTCCACAGCAACAGCAGTGCTGCTGCGTGCACGAAGCGATGACCAAACGCGATCGGGACGTACGCTTTGAGGAAGAACAGGCTCCAGCCTGAGCTTATGAGCAGCAGTGACAGGGCGACAAACACCACGAGCTGGCTGTGTCCAGGCAACAATAGCAGCAGTCAGCAATACGACGCGATAGACAGCACTGTGGCACAGACACACACAGACGTACAGGCCGTTGAAGAGCTGGAGCTTGAGCGCAAATGGGATCGCGGCCCAGGACCGAAACGCCTCGCGCTGCAGCGCGTCGCGCCGTCGTGTTGCTTCGTCTGTTTGCTGCTCTGCTGTTGCACTTGATGCGAACTCAGTCGCGCGGTGCGTCTGTAGCAGCGTCTGCGCACGTGCAATTCTGTGTGGTGTGGTGCACATGAGTGCAAATGGTGTCAGTAGCCAGTCACGCAGTCTATTGCTAATCTATCGATCGACCACACAGTCACGCTACGACGTACGTTGTGAACGACCGCCGGAGCGCTTTCGCACTCAGCGCCATGTACACGCCCGTGACAGCTGCAATCACGACGTGGAGCCACACAAAGCGCTGGCGCAGCGTATACCAAAACGGTCGAGTACTACTGCAGACTGCAACGTGGCTCTCGTCGATCTCAGCGCGTAACTGCGCGCCGGCGACGCTCGTGAGGCTCACGTGGACGTGCCAGCGAAAGCACTCGTTGTAGTAGTCGCCGTCCTGGACGTCCTGGAGGACAAACGCAAAGCGGACAGCGCGTACGGTTCGTAATAGATGGCGCTGCTGGTAGATTGGCAGCTGTGGGTCGAACGGCCCGATCGCTGCGCTCGCGTTTGCTGACACGTTGTACGCTGTTGTCACAACGTCGCCGGTCGGGAGCTGCCGCGTCACGCGCATTGCAAGTGGTGCGATATCGCCATTTGGCAAACGCACATACTCGTAGTTTGCAACTGACGTGCTCGCGACGCTGTAGTACGCATCGCGCATGAACGTCAGGGCTGCAAGCGTCTCGTTGATCGTAAACAGCTCGCGCTGGTAGCGTGGGCTATGTGGTGGCAGTTAGACGTATAGAGCAGACAGCAGTACGCTGTTGTCAGCCGTGTGTATCGTACAGAGCAGATAGAGGCTAGATGCGCAGCGTACACGATGCCAATGTCTTGCGCGGGCGGTAGGAAGAAGTACGCCCTGATGACAGGCGAGTAGGTCAAACAGATAGACAGACTGCAGTCAGTACTACTACGAACGGATTGAATGTGCGATCGAATGTCATTGTCGCACCAGTTGCGGTGCGTTGCGCGCATGTACGCAGCGTTCTGCACGCCATAGATACCCATCTGCGCGCTCGTGAGCGCGAGCAGCAGCACGTGCAGCACGAGCTTGTACGGAAAGCGGCCGTGCGTGAGCCATTTTTCGTACGGCGACAGCGCAAGGCGCTCAACTGCCGCCATCGGCTTCATGTGGCGCTGCTGCTGACGCGCGGATCGAGCGCGTCCATCGTGTTCGTCACTTGCAGGTCGCAGCAGCGGCTCGTGCAGTCGGCGCTGCCGCGTCGTCCCCGAGACGTCGTCGTCCATCTTGTCCGCCAAGATTGTCCGAGTGTTCACATCTTGCGATTCCCTGGATTTTGTCGCTAGCGGTCATTGGTTATGTTCGCGCACACTGTTCTCCCTGCTTTCACTTGATTTCAGTATAGGGAATTCTAGCGAGGGCGCTCGTTTTAGCCATGCAAACTGGGCAAAAGCACCAAGCACGCGCATCAAAGGCGCCACTTGCTGTCTTCGACCTCGGCCTGCACTCGCGACCTGCGCGTGCGTGTCCATTCGCGAGCAACCGAGCGAGCTAGATCGAAGATGGCACGTGCGCTGCCACCTACTGAACCTGTTGCAGATGGCGTACCAAATGCTGATGCTGCGGCTACAGGAGCAGCAAACGACATCTCAGACAAACCGCTCGACGCGAGCGAGCGCAAGACGGCAGCACAGGACGCTGCAGTCGATGCGACGCCTGCAGACGGCGACGCGCCGCAGGTTGACATCGACAACGACGACGACATTGAGCTCTCGATCGCTGGTGATGGTATCGACAACGAACCTGCCGCGGTAACCGAGACGCCCCCATCAGCACCTACCGACGACGCGCCAGTAGCGGACGCGAATGCGCCAGGAACAGACGCTGCGCCTGCTGCTACAGCGACACCTGCCGTGACGGAGACGCCACTTACACCCCCAGTCGCACAGACAACGTCGCCGCCGCCGCTCGCAACGCCTGCACCAACGCCCAAGCCGATGCTGCGCACCGACGCTACGGTATCCGACTCGGCAACGCTGCCCACGCGACTGAACCAGGGTAACCCCTTGCTGCTGCTGGCATTCGCGGTCCTCTGCTGCGGTTTCCTACTGCTATGGGTGCGCAAGCGCCGCGCCCAGGACGCAGTTAGCAGCGACAGCAAGAGTGTGTCGGTCGGCGCGACACGGAGCGCCAAGGTCCAGTACAGCCGCATTGCAAACACGGCCGAGAGTCCGTTCGACGGCCGCAACGACGATGATGATGAGGGCGAGAACGACGCGTGGGACGACTGGGAGGGTGGTGACGTCGGACGGCGCCTCTCGGACGACGCGACTGTCACGACGACTGCGTACGACTCGGCGCTGTATGCGCATCCGAACCCGTTCGCTGCTGCGTCGCCGCCCGCGTCGCCAGCGCTCGCACCTCGACTACCAGCGCCACCAACGGACTCGTCAGCAGCAGTCGCCACTAGCAGCAGTACTGGTGCCCCCCACATGGGTCCCAGCTCGAACAGCTCGAGCGACTCGTACGAAGTCGTGACCGATGACCCGCTGCTGCTGCACTCGTCGCCGTTCACGTCGTCCAAGGTCGTGCATCCAGCCGACGATGTCAGCAAACAGGAGCAAGACGAAGACGACCTCTTTAGCGTACGTACCCGATATTGTTAGGTATATGGTACTGTGAGACTATGAGACTGTGTAGCTAACGCTCTGTCTGACGCACATACGCAGCAATTCGGGATGGTCCCGAAGTTCAAGAAGAGCGCGCAGCCAGCGCTGCCGACGTTCATGCAGCCACCTTCCGCAGCTGCTACGTCCCATTCGCCGTCGACTGCGCGCAACACGACAGCACCAGTGAGCGCAAGCGCGCTGTTTGCAGCTGAGATGGACGACGTCGCAACGGCTGGCGCGTCGGACGACTGGGGCGAGGACGACGAGTGGGTCCAGGGCATCTAGCGCTAGAATCGCAGGTCTATTCATCCACCCAATTCGAACGCGACTGTGCTGCTCGACAAGTTCTGCTCTCTCTCTCGTGCACACGCGCCTGCTGCCGCGTTTGACACGAGCAGCAGCACGCGACGCTCTGGCCACCACAACCACGTATTAAGCGGTTGTTATAGCGCAGATTTGTCCTCAGTCTTCTACGAGTACGACCGCCACGTCACATCTACTGAGTCGTTGCTGCAGCCGACTGCTGTACTATCATCAACATCAGCCCGCGAAGCGCGCTCGTGTCATCAGCTTCTCGTTCGCTTGTAGACATCATTGCTGCGCGGATCGAGCGGTGGAGTGTGATCTCCGACGCACAGCAATTGTTGTCGTCAAGGTCGTCGTCAAAGTCGACGTCGTCAACGACGATGTACGTATTGTCCATGTGGAGCTGCACCTCGTAGTCGTTGACTACCCAGAACTGGACCACCACGTCCTGTGTCATTCGTCATCCATCGGCATAAATGAATAGCATCGATTATCGGACATCATTTGCTTACTAGGTTCATTTGCAGCCTACAACTTGTCTTCTCAATATATTTCCGACCGATTGATATACTTTGCATGTTATTTGATCAATTGTAATGTTTGAACCGAGAATCATGATTTGGACGTATTGTGTAAGAAAACAATTTCGTGATATGTGCCCATTCAAACGTCAAGTCAAAGTTGTATCACGTCTGTGATGGATAAGTTTGGCGTGTATATTGCGTTCAACGAGAGCACATCTTGTAAGCCGCTTGAGCGTCACATGTGCATTCAGTACTACCGCCAGGCAAAGCACTGACTGCTGGACATGTTCTCACACCGTGTAGCGCTTGTGGCAATGCTACTGAAAATGGGTCGCACACTCGATAGCTATTGCTTCAAGTGTGAACGCGGTGGCATTAAGAGAAAGTCTCTGCATATACGATGCATCACTGACATCGCATAATGGAGTATTTGTATGTATTCAGGCATGAAAACTAGCAACGAGACACTTAATGCCACTCTAGCAATGCATAACACACTGTCAGCGGACCTGATAGGCAACATCCCCACACATGTAGCTTTTACGCAACTAGCACTTGCGACGAGATGCCACTTCAATTAAGCTGCTGAAAGCGCCAAGTGCAACCGCCAAAGTGCTCATTTTTTGCTACCCGCTCGCTATCCACAGCCATGTCAACCACCGCGGTCCCGGGCATAAACGCGAGAGATGCAACTAAGTTGACCGATATATGACCGACTTAGTTGTGGAGGGATCATCGTCACAACAAACAATGCATATTGTTACGTTATCAACACAAGAGCAGAAAACCACAGGGTTGCAAAGGTGCTGAGCAGTTGGCGACAAATCAACACCGTACCTCTTCGCGACTTGAGATTGTATGACTCCTCCGCACGCCAGAAAATTGTTGCTATTCAAGAGATGGCTCGTTTTTGCGTGTCAAGTCTCGTACCTGACGTATAGACGGCGAACGTGCTGCTTCACTTCCCTCTGCTGACAAACAGCCCTGTCGTCGCGAGGCTCGAGTGGTGTGCACTCGACACACAGTGCTCGTTCGCTGGCCAGCTATCATGGTCGGCTCATCTCGCCGCCTTTCCATCACACAGCGGCGGCATCAAAAGACGGACAATTAACGTGTCATTCATCATCTGCCGCAGTGATCGACCACCTGAGGGTCTGGCGAAGTGTAATGATGAGCACCATATATTATACATATGTTTACGTCATATAATTTGATTCACTTATACCATCAGTATTAAACAAGGATTATCGACTGCAAATAGATTTGATAATATTTGACGGACAATTATGGGACTATATATGGGTTTTTATTATTGTGTAATAAATTGTTTACTGGAACAATTTCATTACGATGTGTAGTGAGGCTTGGCACGTCAGCGGGCTAAATTTCGTGCACTGATACTAACACATCGTAAGCGACAGCATTTCGTGCACTGCAAGTTCAAAATGAGCCTGGAGCGTTAATTACATTTCGGAAGTGTTAATGGCCAGACATCAGTTTTAGACAATGTGCGGTAAATATACCAGTAGTCTACTAGGATTTAAATGCTTATAAAATCCCATTCATTGTTAGAATGCACACACCGCTTAGGACATAAGTTTTTTGCCTTGCTCGCAGACACAGTGTAAACCAGCTGTATGGCGAATGACGAGTTCGGAGAAGGGTGCATCGTACAACAGCTAGATTAAATGAATTGTGATGGGCACATCGCTCACTCGCTCAACCACTTTAACTAGGTGACTCGGCCACGACCGAGCAACATTACGTGATCATGGCCTAATCGAGAATATGGTGTTGCAGTTGTCCTTTCCCGACGGGTAGAAGCTGGGTAACGTTTATGTGATCAAGTGAATCTTGCGTGGCGCAAATTAGAGCACAGGGAAACACGATGGAACATACAGGGAATATCTTGCGGAATGTCTTGCATACCTACAGTGTTTTCTTCTAGATGTAAAAATCTAACGGTAGAGTTTGCCCGAGTGGCTTAGGACAAAGTTGCTGAGCGAGCGTTTAAGGGTCCATAAACGACATAAGTCATCCTTTTTTACTTGCTGTCTATGTATCGCTGAACAAACTCGTCGAGTTGATTAAACGCGATCAACTGCGCACAGGCGACACACTGACAAGAATTGGTGTTTTTCGAACTGGCACAAGTTGCACGAAATTAAGCGTCGAAATTTTTGAGAGCTCAAAAACAGTAAACAACATCGACACTTTATGTGTAAACCCGCCCAAGCAATTGCTTTTGCGATCGCCACCACGATTGCCGTGACACTGTATGTACCGCAGATATTGTATCAGCGACAAGCCAAGAGGATAATAGCAAGACCAATCGCTTGGCGCACAGTTCGGGCATGTCGACTGTGGTGCTTCCATCCAACTATAGGATTCAGCATTAGTTTGGAGTCATCATCGACATCGCCGACAATATAATCGCGTACTATCCAATGGACTTGGCATTAAATGAGCTATTCTCGATTCGCAGGAGTTTTTGTGCACTGTCTCGCAACCTGATTTTTTGTCCTGGCACATCGTCTATATTATTTTTGAGCAAGTGTCGTTATGAGCAATCTCAACAGTGACATGCTATTTTGGAATTCTTGATGCGATCGCTCAAAACAGTTCAGTGAGAAGAAAACCGACACTTCCAGCAAAAACAGATTAGTCCTATTGGTGCAACATAGATTTGCTTGGTGCAACATAGTGGCACTTTGGAGCAACGTACTGACAACTTAGCGCAACATTACATCGGATGTCACGGCGCACGTGCGTGCTCTCTCGGCACCGCGCTGACTGCCCATCTACTCACACACACATCGGCTGACCGCACGCGACGTCAAGAAGGCCACAACAAAGCAGCAGCAGTAACAGCATGCGCACACGACAACGAGCAGCGACACGATCAGCAGCAGCACGGCTTGGCATGAGAACGCTCGCGGTGCTCCTCGTCGCCGCTGTGCTGGCTCTGTGCACGCCTGCGGCGCGTGCTGCCGACACGGGCGACGCGATCTCGACTGCAGTCGTCAAGGTAAAGGAGTCCGACACTGTATTCTACGGCTCGAGCGCGGCAGACGCGGACTGGGGCGGTGAGCTGCCGTCCGAGAAGATGCACGGCAACAGCAAGCGGCGCTTCTTCCGGTTCTACTACCACAGCGGTGCGTTTACAGACCGCTTTGGGTGCACGTCGATGCAAACACTGAGCGCACAGCAAGCCAACGGGTCAGCAGCGCTCGCACTGCCGGACGCGCCGTTCGTGCTCGTCGTCGACCGCGGATTGTGCGGGTACGCCGAAAAGGCGTTCTACGCCCAGCAGCTCGGCGCGTCAGCGCTCATTGTGACCGACACGCTCGAGCAGATCGCAAACCGCACGCTCGTGGCGCGCACTGACGCGAGTCTGAGCGACAGCAAGCGCAGCGAGCTGCTCGGCATGGAGTTTAGCTGTGCACGCGGCAACGGCGAAGCTGGGAGCGACGTATCGGAGGCTGCACTGCGCGACATTAGCGCACCCACCTGGTCGCAACTGCCAAACGTCACGAGCTGCACATCGGCCAGTACGTGCGAGTCGCAGCTGTGTATACCGACAGGCGTCGGTCGGCAAGTCTGCTGCGCATGGGACATCCCGGATGCCATGGGCTTTGGCGACTTTGTCGTGCATGGCGACCGGACGAACATCACGATCCCAGTCGTTCGACTGACTGCGACTGACGGCGCGACGCTCAAAGCGCTGCTCGCAGCAGCTCCATCGAGTCTGCTCACGCTCTTTGCGCGCCGCGTGCCGGCCGCCGACCCGTCGCAGTTCCTCATCTGGCTCCTCGCCGTCGCGACTGTGCTGCTCGGCGGCTACAAAGGCGCAGCGTACGAACGTACAAAAGCGCAACTCAAAGCCGCGCTCGTGACGACTGACGCGACGTCGTCGGACGCGACGGCCCAGGCGCGTGTCGCGTTCCAAGAGCACGAAGATGCTGCAGCGACCGAAGACGTGATGGACCTCACGCTCGTGCACGCCGTTGGGTTTCTCGTCGTTGGCTCGGCGTTCTTGCTGCTGCTGTTCTACGTTGACGTTGTGCTCGTGCTCGTCGTCGCGTTTGCAATCGGCGCCGTGTCGTGTACGTTCCAGGAGCTCTGGGGACCGCTGTGTAATGCCGTCAAGCCGCTGCGCTATCGACCGTTCGAGCACTGTCAGTGGCAGTCTACGTACCTACTGCCAGCGCTCTGGACGCTCGGCGACGTCGTTGCGCTTGTTGCAGCGATCGCAGCGTCGGTCCTTTGGTTTGTTACGCGCCACGCCGACCACGCGTGGGTCTTCCAGGACGCATTTGGCATCTGCTTTTGCGTCCTGTTCCTCAAGACCGTGCGGCTCCCCAACCTTCGGATCGCAACCGCTTTACTCGTGCTCGTGTTCTGCTACGACGTCTTTATGGTCTTTGTCTCGCCACTCGTCTTCCACGAGAGCGTCATGATCAAAGCTGCGACTGGCGGGAGTCAAGCCGATGCGACTGCGAGCGCCGGCTTTTGCCTGCGGTACCCACTCGAGACGGCCCACGGCTGCCGCAAAGAGAAGATGCCGATTTTGCTGCGGCTCCCCAAGCTCCTTGACTGGCGCAACGGCTACTCGATGCTCGGTCTTGGCGACATTGTATTGCCAGGACTGCTGCTCGTGCTCTGCGCGCGCTACGACTACGCGACGCGCGGACAGCTCTACGGCAAAGTCCAGCCGCACCTCGCGCGGATCAAGTCGTTCCGGTCCGTCGATGCGCGGCGACGTAGCGGCGCTAACAGCTCGGCGGAGCTTGCAGCTGCTGGCTCGGCTGGTGCGCGTCGCGGGCTCTTTGGGCTCCTCATCTGGGGCTACGCACTCGGCTTGTTCTTGGCCAACGTCGCCGTTGTCGTCATGCAGCAGGGCCAGCCGGCGCTCATGTACATCGTGCCGTGCACGCTCGGACCGATGACGCTGCTCGCGTGGCGTCGCGGCATTCTCGCAAAGCTCTGGGACGGTCCGCCCGAGCTCGCGCCGGGCTTCAATAGCGGCGTCGCGCTCGACCCGACGCGCGCGTCGTCACTGCGTGCAAGCGCTGCGAGTTTTGAACGTGGCGACATGCGTATGCATGGCGAGAGGGGCGACAGTGACCGCAACAGCAGCAGTGCAGGCAACGAGATGGTGCTCATGATGGGCGACTCGACGCCCGTGTCGACGTCGTACGCGCGGAGCGAGGCGACACCGAACCCGTCGCAGCGCGCGAGCTCTGCGAGCAGTGCGGGCCAGCCGTAAGTGTCGAGTCCAAAGGCGAAAGCGAATCGAATCGATTGGCTCGCACCGCCATAGGGACGGAGTGACTGATGGACATGGCGATGGCATAGGACGTGGTGGTGGCCAGAACGTATCGAACGCGTGTACACTAGAGAGCAGAACGCATCGAGCAATACAGTGGCGTTCGAACTGAGTGGATGAATGGACATGTATGTAAGCGCTAGATGCGCTGGACCCACTCGTCGTCGTTGTCCCAGTCACCTTCGCACTCAAGTCGATCCGAACGAGCGTCTTTATGCACTCGAGGACTTGCACGGCACTACCAATATTATTGTTAGTGGTATATTGTAAGCCTGTGTTGTAGATCTGCTGGGCTACGTTCACCTGATGAGCTGGAGTGTTTCGAGGCAAGTGGCTACAGATCCGCTGGCAGCACGCAGTTGCCGTAGAGCGCGTCGTACGTCTCGCGCTTGCGACTGTGTAGAGTAATCACACCCAAACACGATTCTATCAGTCTCCATAGGCAGCACAACCTCCCCCACATGCAGACAAACAAACAGTACAGGCGAGACGTACATGAGCGAGTCGGTGCCGTCCGACCGAATCAGCACTTCAGGTGCCCGCAACTTGCCGTTGTACTGAAAGCCCATCGAGTGCGAGTGCGCGCCCGTGTCGTGGATCACAAAGAGGTCGCCGACTTGCGCTGTTGGCAGGTCGCGGTCCTTTGCGAACCAGTCGTTGTTCTCGCAGAGCGAGCCGACGACGTGCGCTGCCGTACGCTTGTTTGCCGCCTCTTTCTCGCGCGCTGGCACTGTGATGTGGTGGTACGAGCCGTACATGCCGGGGCGCATGAGGTGCGCCATGCACGCGTCGACGCCGTAGTAGAGCCCGTACGTGCGCTTGATCGCTTCACAGCGCGTGACGAGCCAGCCAAACGGACCGGTCATGAACCGGCCGTTCTCCATACACAGTCGCGGAATCGTCGTGAGGCCGTGCGTTTGCATCGCAGTGTCAAACACGTCGCGGAGCATCTGACTGATTGCAGCGACGTCAACTGGCGGCTCGCCCAGTCGGTACGGAATGCCGAGACCGCCGCCAATGTTCATGAACTCAAACTCGATATCGAGCTCCTTCTTGAGCGTCACGATCGTGTCAAAGAGCACCGTGACCGTGTCGCGCCAGTACGCTTGGTTCATGACGCATGAGCCGGTCATCATATGGATGCCGAACCGCGTCGCGCCGGCGGCTTTCGCTTTGCGGTACGCGTCGACGATCTGGAACGGCGGGACGCCAAACTTGGCGTCCGGACCGCCGAGGACGTTCGACTTGGTCTCCGAGTCGGTGCGGCCGAGCCCCTGAAATATGAGCAATGCCGTGTGTACGATAGAGATGTGAGCATGTGCTTGTATATGTGTACAGGTCGATGCAGTACATGAGATGCGTGAGCACGTACCGGGTTGAGACGGAAGCTGATGAGCTCCGTGCAGCGACCGCGCACCGCCACGAGGCTGTCAACGAGCGACGCGTCTGTGTGCGACCACAACAATCGCAGCAGTCGAGTCAGTCAGTCGCAGCGCTTGGATCACACGCTGACGACAGCTCACACTAGCGAGATGATGCGCACGCACCGTCGAGGTTCAGGATCACGCCTTGGTCGTACGCAGCGGCAAGGTCGCTCTGTGTATCACAATGAACGACAGCGTGAGCAAGCAAGCAGTCTACAAGATACGACACTATCGTAGGCACTGACGTTGCGCTATAAACACAGAGGTGTCGCACCTTGGAGGTGAAGTTGGACGTGAAGATGACCTGGTCGCCCGGGATCCCGAGCTGCTGGACGCTGTAAAGCTCTGCGCTCGACGAGCAGTCCATGCCGCAGCCCTCGTCGCGCAGGATCTTGAGGATCGCTGGGTTTGGCAGCGCTTTCACGGCAAAGAACTGCTGGAAGTCGGGAAAGTGCTTGCGGAACGCTGCGAGCAGCGCCCGCGCGTTCTCGCGAATGAGCTGCTCGTCGTAGAGCTGCAGCGGCGTGCCGTACTTCTCGGCGAGCTGCTCAAGGCTCTGCTCCGTGGACGCGCGCAGTGGCAGCGGCATCGTGCTGCTGGTAGTAGTGGAGGAGACGGAAGGTGGTGACGCAGTCTGCAGCAGCAGCAATGGCGGCGGCAAATGTTGGAATGTGCATATCAACCAAGAGGCGCCAATCTGAAACATGAGAGTGTATGTGTGATTGGCCCAAATTCTTGTAGCTGTCAGCAGCCACGAGAATTTGCTCGGATCAAGCATGTATATCGTATAGAGAGGTAAATCGAAACCTGTTCAATTGATGTAGAATGTTTTTTTATTGTTTAGAATAATGTACTACCTCTCTGTAGCTGTATGTGATGCAAAAAGCGTAATCTGTTTTGGTCCAAAGCGCGAGCGTTACGTGCCGCTTGGCTCGTCTTGTCAGTCGTCCACCGAGCCACCAGCAAACTACCATCGCAACAGAATTGTATCTCCGTCGTTGGCATCGTTGCATGACGACCATGTTGAGCCATCACAGTAGGCGCCAAACGTTGTATGAGCAGCGTGGAGCAAGCACTCAAATATATCGATAACCAATCACTTGACAAGACCAAACACACTTGGCGACTGCCAGCGCTCGACTGCTGCTATTGTGTTGCTCCACTACGACACCTATTGCAAGTAACAGCAGACGTTCGACCAGACTACAGTGGCAGCAGCTCACCACGCGCGCATTTCGCGTAGCTCGTTCGGTACTTCTACGCAGCGTGAGTCAACATAGCTGCACGCTACAGAGCGAGTCTGTGGCATTTGTACAGCCCGACGTGCTACTTGGTCGCCGTCTACTGGTGCTTCTTCTTCGCGTTCTTCGCGCCGTCCGACTTGCGCGGCTTCGTGCAGTACGAGCGGATGAAGAAGTTCATGAAGAGCCAGAAGAGCGTCTGGATGTAGACCATGTAGAAGAGCGGGATCTTCGTTGGCATGCCCGAGCAGCTGCGCGAGACCATGAGGTAGCCCTGGACGTTCATCGTCACGAACTGGATCATCTGCATCGCCGTCAAGTACTTCTTCCACCAAATGTCCTTCGTGTGTGCGCTCACAAAGTAGTACATGTACATGATCGTGTGGATGAAGCCGTTGAGGATGATCGTCGCAAAGATGTCGCCGTCGTACGCCACGCGCGTGTTCACGTAGTAAATCTGAATAGGACATACAGTAAGCGTAACTCGTCAGTCTTCACTGCATCAGCCGTTCATACTCAACAGCTCATATACACACTAGGGACGTACAAAGAAGATCGTGAGGTGGTGGTACACGTGCAGGAGCGAGAGCTGGTTCCACTTCTTGCCCACGACGATGAAGAACGTGTCCATGAAGTCGAGGACTTTTGAGAGGTAGAACATGTACAGCACGTTGCCCATGACCGGGTTCGTGTTGTTGAACGCGTTGCACGGCAGCGCCGAGTAGCCCTAGAGCGCATATACGACACGCCATAGCCACAAGCGTAAGTGATGGGAGCGGTTGATACACACACGACCAGATCAGAGCCAATACAGGCAGCGCGCGGAACTTACGTTGCGGTACGCCTGGACACCGGCCTCGACGCACATGTACGAGCACACGACGACTTGGAGCGGGTTGTACACGAACTGGATCGCGCTCGTCTTCATCGCTGGCACGCCAGCCTTCATCGCAAGCGTGCCGAAGACGACGAACGCGAGGTATGCGATGCAGATCGCGAACGCCGAGGCAAAGTCCAGAAGCGGGTAGTTCTGCAGTGGCGACAGCTTCCAGCCCATCGACGGGTCGAGCCACGTGAGGAGAGCGTCCTCCTGGACGTCCGCCCACTGCTTGTAGGAGTCCCAGATCGCGGCAGCCATGGTGCGTGGCAGGGTCGTCGTCGAAGAGTGGTCGGGCGGTCGCTGTGAACGGCGGCGGCGCAATTCGAGAGTGCGTTTGCAGAGCAGTGGCGGCAGTGGCAGCACGACAGACTCTCGTGGAGGGAGCAGTGGCAGGATGTGAGGAGCTACATTGGATGGCTGGTTGGTGCTCTTTTCAACTGAGTTGATTGCGAGCGTGCATCATGAGCTCACTCATGACAAGTTCATCGCGGTGTAATAAATATGCGTTTGCAGGGTATCAATGATAAGGCATTTACGCCAAACAGGTTGTGGTATACGACATATAGTACATGCGATATGCAGCTTCTCAGCGAAACGGCAATGTAGACAACATATAGAGGCTGCACTTCGATATCTTGGAACTTGTAGCTCTAGATTATGCATGAAGGGTCATGCAAAATACAGAGGTGCATGATCAATGATCGAATCTGCGCACTCTGATTGGCTAATGCGATATTACATCATTTATGTACTTTTTATACAGCGAATTGCGTCTGATGTTGTTGTGGTGCCCTTCTGTTGCAAGCCACATATTTGTGATCCTTGTCTCGATAGAAATTGATTGTTATCTTTATAAACCCTGTCACAAACAGCATGTTACATGCAAGTAACATTGTCTTGCGACGGATTTGTATGTTAAACGTACAGCTATACTGTGAAATATCATGTCTAAAGTCACATGTGTGCTGCAGCGTAGTCGCTGACCTACCTTGGATAGCGTGCCACTTGCTTACTACTCTCTATAGTCGAAGAGGTGGTCGTCATCGCTGTATGGACATCACGTTGCTCGCAGTTGTCGTTCGATGTTACTTCGTGGTCGCTAGCACACCACAACCTCAGACGCCCCGCCACTGTTACAAATGGGTTTTCGAACAGTAGCCCACTGTTGCAAATGAGATTCGGCTTGGCCGAGTGCCTCAAAGCGCAGCAGCATGCTCGATTCACGAGCAAACTAAACTGCACAGCGTGAGCAAGTCGGAGTAGACACATCGCCCGATTCGATTTGTGCCAATAGCTCATCGCATACTAATGCGATGAGCTTTGATTGACAGGTTGAGCTGCTGAGTTGAGCTGCGATACTTCAAGCGGTAGCAGAAGCACGCAACACCAAGTATCAAGGATCAAATGGAGTACATGTAGATAGCT
>JAADWX010000631.1:0-17301 GCA_023336405.1 Globisporangium echinulatum | reverse complement strand
CGACGCACCGGCGTGGCCCAGCGTGGAACGCGAGGAACTTGAACGGCGATTCGGAGCGGAACGCGTTTGTGTCGGCATCGAGCCAGCGCTCGGGCTTGAACTGCTTGGCATCAACGCCCCAGACGTGCGGCATGCGACCAATTGCAAACGCTGGGAACGCTACGTTCGTCCCTGCTGAGACAAACGTACCGTCGGCTACAACTGTGTCAACCACAGCGACCATGCGGCTGAACGGCACGGGCGGAAACAACCGCAGCGTCTCGTGCACGACGGCGTCGAGGTACGGCAGCCGCTGCACTCGCTCCACGCTTGGGATTGAACTAGTGGCGACATCATCCGACAGTTCCGCAGTGAGCTCGCACTGCAGCTTGGCTGCGACTTGCGGGTGCTGACTCAAGCTCAGGAGGCACCAACTGAGTGTCTGCGCAGTCGTGTCGCGGCCAGCGAGGAGGAACCCGACGACAATGTCGCGCACGAGTGTCGCGTCGACTTCTGCAAACGGACTGGCAACGCTAGCGTCGTGTGCAACGTGCTGTAGGAACAGCGTTACGAGCGTCCGCTTCTGAGTCGCTGACTGCGAGTCGTGAAGACCGGTAACTATAGACTGTTGACGCAGCGAGTCGTGGATGATGCGGTACACGACACTGTCAATCACTGGCATGTCGGCACGCAGCATCCCTTCAGCGCCGACACGCAGCGCGCGCTGGACTTTCCAGAACCAGCGCGGGCGACTCATGCGCAACCGCGTCACGAGCTGCGCGCGGTCGAGTGCGGCTTGGAACGGATGCGGCTGGCCGTCGGGGTCGAGGCAGTCGATCGCGACGCCAAAGCCGATCGAACAGAACGTCGTGAGTGTGAAGCGGTTCAACAGTTCAGAGAGATTGAATGTGCGGCGCTCGTGCGGCGTTGCGAGCGCATCAAGTCGATCGCACAATGTTGCTGTATGCTGCTGCAGTGTCAGTGCCATCGAGTCGCGGAGCTCGCGCATCGTAAACAGCGCGCTCGCAATCTTGCGCTGCTTGGCCCATGCCTCGCCGTCGATTGCAAACAGACCGTTGCCAACGAGGTCGTGCACGATCTCGCGCGTCACCGCGCCCTTCTCAAAGCATCGAAAGTGCCGCTGTAGGATGTCCTCGACCACGCGCGGATCAGTAAACACAATCGTCGCAGGGTTTCCAATCACCGAGTACGTCCACGGTCGCCCATTGTAGCGCTCACACTCTAGTGTTGAACCCATTGCTAAATGTCGTGGACAACCTGTAACAATTGATACTTATTTTAGGTACTGTAGACGCGGCGTGCTGCTCAATACATTTTCAAATGAAAAAGGGCCGTTTACACTAAAATCAAGTATAAACCTCTGACATTTTAAGGGCCGCGAAGTGTCTTGAATTTGTATCAAAACGGCGTGCATACAAATTGCTAGATAAGCGTTGAACCCACCAAAAATATGTCTGATCGTTTGTCGGATAGAACGTTTGTCGGATAGAACAAATATATTATTGGCTGCATTTATGTGTCGGATACAAATCATCATCATCGTATGGTCTTGCGGCTTTTGTGATATGGATTTGCATTTTACTGGAACGACTGACCAAACATGCCGTCAGCATCTGATGCCATGGCGCTGCCAATGCTCCCGGCGCCAATCTTCCGTCTCATCATCGCGTTTGCACTGTTTGACAGCGACAGCGACCTACTGGAGCGGTCACAGCGCACGACGCACTGGCTGCTTGGTGCACTGCGCGACCTCGCAGTTGTCGCAAAGAGCTGGACTGCGCCGATCCGTGACGTGTTTGCACTCTACAAGCTCAGCAAACTCACGATCGAGCTGCAACGTGCAACGCGCGCCGAGCTTGCAACACACCGCCGCAACGCTGTGCTCCGTGGCCCGTATGTACGCGAGCTCACGATCGCAATGGGCCAGTATAGCCACGACAACGCGTTCTTCCACGTCCACACAGCGCTGCACTTTGTCGACGACGTCGCATTGCCATGGCGCGAGCTGTTCCGTTACATGCCCGACCTGCGGCGGCTCGACATGTCCAAGATGCCGTTGTCGAGTCCCCATACGATTGCCGTGCTACACGGAGCCTCGACATACTGTCCAGGCGTTCAATCGCTGCTGCTGCCAGCCAAACAAAGCGCGAGCGACGACTTCCGAGGCAATGAGAGCGACACATACATGGCCGCAGTCGCTGCTGCGCTCGCGCGTTGGCGTGTCAAGGGCGGTCTGCGGCAGCTGAGCTTCCCAAGTCGACGCGATGGCGATTTGTGTGCTGAGTCGACCTCATACCTTGCTCTTATATCCGAACTCTGCCCACACATCGAGCACCTCGATAGCCACAAGCACTCGCTGCGCGAGATCGATCGCTTGACAACGACCGAGCAGTGGCTCGTCGACCTGCCAGTATGGACGCAGTTCAACGCCGAGTGCACGCACCTGCGCGTGTTCAACTGGCTCGTTGCGCCGTTCAAAGACGACTTCTTCCAAGTGTTTGGTCGACACACGAAGCCGAAGCTGACGCACTTGACGTTCGCTGTCAACATGCTCTGGCGCTGGCCTACGTACTTTACTGCGATCGGCGACACTGCGGCTGCTCAGAGTCGTAACTATGGCGTCGCAGCTCGTCGTCCCGAGACAGCACTCCAGGCGTGTCCAGCACTGCGGGACCTCGAAGTCTGTCTGTACCACCCAGTCGACGACGACGTGCTCGACGACCCAATGGCGATGCACGAAGCGACTGACTACGACTTTCTCGTCGATACGTGGCCGCAGACGGAGGTGATGGACCTCAACGTGTTTGGCGACGCGTTCTGCCAAGCTGTTGCTACCTACTGTCCACTGCTCGAGCGCGTTTCGATCTGGGAAGTCGCTGAGCAGTACAACAGGAACACCATCGAGCCGATCCAGTCACTCACTGACATCGGTCTTGGAGCACTCGCCAAGCTCGCGTGGCTCCAGTTTCTCGAACTGAGGGCTGTCAACTGCACGGGTCGCGGACTGTTTGCGCTACTGAACGACGCGCCGACAGTCTGCAGCGCGCAGCGCGACCTGCAGATCGCAGTTGGCGGTGCGACACCGACGCATGAGCGCGCATTCTACATTGTCGTGCTGCAACTGCTCACGACGCTCAGCAAGACCGATGCGCTTGCGTTTGCGACACGCAAAGTCACGTTGCGGGTCGTGAACGCAGCAGTCGGAGCCGTTGACTTTGACTGGAGCAAGCGCTACATGAAGAAGCTCAAGAAGTTGATTGCGATCGTGAAGCGCAAGCATCCGCTCGTGCAGCTCCGGTGTGGGATACACGGTAAACGCCGCAAAGGCTTTGCGAGCCTCACCGAGCTTGGACTGTTTACAACGGTGGCGACACCGAGCGCTTGGAACGGATGGGACGACGACGATGGCGGCAGGCGCGCACCAACTGACGTGTTTATGGACCGTGGCGGCAGCGTGGCAACGGCTGGTGTGCGTGATACTGAGCGAGCGAGCTATGGACCGTATGGACGTACATTCCAATTTGATGAACTAGCGGATGGCGGCAGTGACGACCACGCGTACCCGCTCGACCTCGAGGGCGACGCGCGCGCGTACATGCTCGACCACCTCCCGATTGACTTTGAGCCCGACGACGACTTTTTGGACGCGTACGGCGGCTATGGCTACGGCGGCGACTACTACGACGACGAGTTTGGCTACGGTGATGACTACGACGACGACGAGTTGTGAGAGACTGCGCGACTCGCTTCGCCACGCTGCGTTCGTGCCTTGAAGACTTGCACCTATTCGTCTGGTAGTGAAATGCAACGCATCACGTGCTAGACGTACAGAGTATACTGCTAGCTGCTGCTGATTTGCTCCCGTGCTGAGTGCTTCTCTCCATGGCAATGGTCGATACGACGCCGTCTCCGAACGGGATGCCACTTCAAAAGGGTCGACACTCAGGTCTACGATTGGGCACGTGGGACTGCACACGAAAACGTACATTGTAACAGAACACGACGTGCTCGCAGCTGTGCGGCTTTGCTCCAACTGCGAATCGCTGCCACCGATGGTAGCAGTGCACCTCTCGTTGTGCTCACAACGTCGGACTCGCTCACTCGATCGCTTCAGTCATGCACGACAGCGAGAAAGAGCAACGCTGCTGCTGCTGCTACGAACTCGAGTCATTGTCGTGCTTCTTCCCTCGTC
Organism: Globisporangium echinulatum; assembly: GCA_023336405.1. Taxonomy (NCBI): domain Eukaryota; phylum Oomycota; class Peronosporomycetes; order Pythiales; family Pythiaceae; genus Globisporangium; species Globisporangium echinulatum. Next base: position 13,109 of record JAADWX010000631.1, on the reverse strand, counting down.
GTTTGCACTCAATGAGCCCATAGTCGCTCTGGAAGCGGTAGAGCCAGCCTTTCGAGAACTGCAGCGCTTCGAGCTTCTCGCGCACGTGCGGGTCGCGCTCGTGCGCGAGCAGCCGGTCGCGCACACGCGACGCATATGCGCGCACTTGCGACCACTGGATGCACACGCCCATGCTGCGACACGTCTCGAGCCACGCCATGAGTTCCTGCTCGACGCGGATCGTCTCGGTCTTGAACACGTTCTTACGGAGCAAGTCGCGGTTGTGCGACCCAGGACCTGTCATGAATGCCGCTGCGCCTGAAGTCGCTGAAGTAGCAAGAGGATCTGTTACTTCCGCGTCGTCGGTTTGGGCCTCAAAGTGCCGGATCGCGACTGAGATCGTCGAGCGCGCCGGTGGGCGACCGAGCCCAAACTGCTGCATCGCCCACTCAGCAAGCTCGCGCAGCTTCATGTCGGGCGTTTCCTGGTACTTGGCAAACAGCTCCTGCTTCTCCTGAAGTGTCATGCGCATGCGCAGCTCCGTGCGAGGGCGACGGCGCGATGCAGCGGCGCGTGCAGCAGCAGTGGAAGCGCCGCGAGACGGCACGTCGCTCTCACTGCCGCTATCGCTGTCGTGGAGACCGTGACTCGTGTCTGCGCTGCTGCTATCTGTCGCTGCGCTCGCAGCTGCGGCGTTGGCGGCTGCTTCAGCCTGCGCTGCGCGCCGAGATGCCTGTAGTCGGAGCACGGCTGCAACGGTCGAGACAGCGAGAGGCCGATCGAGTCCGAGCTCGGTCATCGCCCACTCACCGAGCCGGTGCAGCGCCATACCGGGCGTCGCGAGCGACTTGTTGTACAGCATCTCCTTTTCGGCATCTCGCAGCACGATGCGTGTACGTGGCAACGCGGTCGCCATCACTCTCGTGCTGCGCGGAAGGTGCTGCGTGGACTTTGCTCTCGACTGTGCGTCCTTGCTTTGTCGATTTTTAGGTTGCCCATTTGCCCAAAAAGGACATATCTATGATCAAGTATGTCAAGAATACTCCTTAATAGTCAGTTTGTCTTTGATTTTGTATTGACTAGGCTGTGCATACTAGTATCAAGTCTAATCGTTAAGCGATGATGTGTCTTTGACTTTGTATTGACTAGGACTCGAAGGAGTCTCCATTTCTAGGTTAATGTGCAATTTATCAAAAACAATTGCAACATTGTCCATTCTAGGTAACCAAAATACAGTATCAATGTATCGTTATTTTCACAATGTTTCTCGATTTTCGCTTGATTTATCCTGCAAACATTTAAACGTGAACGGTACATTGAGATTGAGAGAACCTTGAGAGAACCTAGAAGAAGCAACGTCGTTCTCAAACAGTAGGTTCGTACGGACCAAGTGTATCGTCGAACGTGCATGTTCAGGCACACTGAGCTTGCTACACTCGCTTGCTGACACCCGAGCTCTTCCACCTTCCTCTCACTCACTTGCGCGGCGTTGTGACGACCGAGAAGGCGCGTTCGCACGCAGCGAGCGCAGCGGCCTCGCTGTTGTAGCGACCGAGGTAGAGCGGATTCTGACCTCCCGGGAGATGGATGCGCGCGACAAACTTGGACTTCTTCTGCCGTGTGACGACGAACCGCTGCAACCTGTCGTCTGCATCTCTCGAACTGAACGAGCTGCCGCGGCCAGTCGACTGCTCGCTCTCCATCTGTTCCGAGTCGTGTGACGACGAGCTGAACGACTCGCGCACTGAAAATCGCGGGTTCTCGAGATCCACATCGTCGTCGTTGTCGAAGATGTCGAGTCCGCTGTCAGGTCCACTGTTTACGGCAGTGTCGTCGACAGGCGCAATCGTCTGCGTGAGTCCTCTTGCACGCTGTACGCTACGACCGCGGCGCCACTTTTGCTTGAGCCCGAGCACCGCAAACTTCTGGACAGTGTCGCGACTGTCTGCAGCGCCAACACCACCATCCTGGTTGTTTGAGTGTCCTACAGTGTCACTACTACTACCTGCTGCAAGCCGCATAGTAACGAGGTGCGGGATCTCGTACTGTGCACTTTTCTTCTGGAGTACACATCCTGCTGCAGCACTTGCTGTCGCGATTGTCTCCTCGTCGTCATCTGCTTTGTTGGCCTCCTCGTCACCGTCGTCGTCCTGTGGCACGCTGTTCCCATGCACGCGGTTGCGCCAGTTCTTGCTACTGCGTACATGACGCATGTCGCCGTCGCTGTCGGCGCGCTGGTTCGCGTTCAACTCGATCGACTCGAGCTGATCGAGGATCGGGAGCACGACGGCCGCGTGCTTGGGCTTCGTGTGGCTCGCCGTGTTGTAGATGCTCCGCAGCGCCGATTGCTGCTGCTGCATCGTCACAATGTTGGGGCGGTGATGTGAATGTCGAGTCGAGCAGCACTCTGGTCGATAGGTGTGCAGATGCACAGCGATCTCGCGCGCTATGTGTGTGTCGGTGCCAATGTGTGTGTGTGGTGTCGCCGCCGCCAAGAGAACTAACTCCTGCCGTCTCGCCACAGCTGGAGACGCTCGATGATACTCTGGAGGCGGCGGTTGCTGCGGTGTGCTGTTGTCCTTGCTTTAGCACATGGGTACCCGAAGCGACGCGTCGCTTCAAGGTCGAAGTCATGCATAATCAACCGCACAGCTACACACGCAACTCAATCAGGCAGACACGACAAGCGCAATGGGCGACGACGACCGTGCGAATGCGCGTGTCAGCGTCGATGCTGCCGCACCGAGTGATCGTGCTGCGAAGGCTGCATCGACCGATCGTGCTGCGAAAGCTGCGGCCAAACAACTCGCTACAGCGCGCAAGAAGAGTGTCAAGAGCCTTAGGAGCAAGGACGCGGTCAAGAAGATCGCGGCGCTCGCGTACTGCGTCAACGACACGTGCTTTGTGCGCGAGCCCGACGTGCTGCCGCTCCTCATTGGCTTCCTCACAAAGACCAAAGTGCGTTGGACTACCTATATGTCGATCGGTCTGCGTACAGACTGAGCTGGGCTCAACAGCGTGGACTATCAATGCAGTCGACAGTATACATCAAGCTGACGGCGCTAGCGGCTACGTGTGTATATTGCGCTGGATGGGTGTCTAGATCCCCGAGCTTGTGCACGAGACGCTCAAGACGTTCGTGCAGCTCATCACGACAGCACCGACTGACGCGACAGAGACGCTTGCGAGTACAAACACGCAAGACACTGACGCTCCGAGTCGCGAGGGCCATGCTGAAGCAAACGGTGCGCTTGTGTGTTGACTAATGCTGTGAGTTGGCAGCGCCGCAGCCTCGAACTAGCTCGCTGACGTGTAGTCATCGCTCTTGCAATAGCATGCTTCATTGTCGAGCAGAGCGTCGCGCCAGAGACGCCGTGGAACGGTTGCGAGCCGTTTCTCGTTGTCCTGACAGCTAGTAGCCTGCCACCAGCGACCAAGGTGCGCAAGTGCGTTCTGTGTGTGTCGCCATCGATCGCTACCTGTTCTACACGTATTTTTTTGGTTAGTCACCAGTCATCACTACTGACGCATCGCTCGAGCCTGCGCGTAGGTGCTTGCGATCAACGTCTACCGTGCGCTCCTGCTCGCAACGGCCAACCACAGCTGCCCAGACACACTCGGTTGCATCCAAACGAGTGGCGATCCGAAGGCAAAGCTGCTTGCAGCGCTCAATGCAGGAGATACTGACGTGCAGTTGGCAGCACTCACGTGCCTCGCGACGCTCTTCGCGACGCGCATCGACGACTCGTGGCTCGCAAGCGCCGAGACGGAACAGACGATGGCGCACGTCCTGGCGTGTGCGACGCACGCCGAGCGGCGATTCCACGTCCAAGTACTTGCGATCGTCGACACTCTCTCGCTGACAGGTGCGGCCGGTTTTGTATGGAGGTCGACACCTGCGTAATGATGTCGCATAGTATACTGACGACATTGTTGGCCAACATTGTGATGATATGGTGTCGCCACTCCTCTTTTCTCCCGATAGAACTTGGTCGGTCGTGCCTGCGCGCAAGTGGCGCGTCCGACGTCCTGACGCGCATGCTCGTCGCGATCACTGCCGACACCACTGCGACAACAGCTGGCGACATTGCAGTCGTTGCAGCCATTACGTCAGTCATCGCAACGTGCATCAGTCGTCTCGAGTGTGCGACCGAGCAGCTCGATGAACCAGCTCGTAACGTAAACGACGTAGTCGTTGGACCAGCTATCGACGCGCTCGTGCTGCTACTCCAGCGCGATGTTGCGCGTGCGCTCGCTCCGCCAGCAGTAGCGCCAATACCACCAGCAATGCCAACGACGAGTGCATCCAACACCCAGACAGCGCATGCAGCTGCCGCAACTGCAGCTGCAGCAGCAGCAGCTTTAGCAGCAGCAGCAGCAATCTCAGTCGTTACCACACCGTTTGCAAGCGCCAAGTGCATTGCGATCATCACAGCACTCGGTCGCATGGCGCTTGTCAGTGACAGCTGCAACGCGCGCATCAAGGCCAAGGGCGTCCTACCGACATTGCTCGACTGCTATCGCATCGGCCCACTCGACGACGACACTGGACTACACCAAGTCGCTGACACGCTCCTGCACATCTGCACAACACTGCCATCAACCGATGGCGTGGCGACGGGCACCATCGACCCGCAGATCCTCGCGCGTGTCAACGACGCCGACAACGACCCGAGTGCCGCCGCTGGTGCCGCCTCTGACTCCCTCGAGTGCTTGAGCTCAGCTGCGTTCGTGACGCCTGACGCTGTCACGGCGCTGCTCGAAGCAGTCGCCGCAACACCGACGCTGCGCTTTCGACTCGTACGATGGCTCGCAACGGTCGTCGATGCGCCTGCGAATGCACGTGCTCTTGGCGACAGCAGCAGCTGCGTCCGGGCGCTCGTGACCGTCCTGACCGATACGCTGACGCTGACGCCAACGCAGCGCGACGACGTGCTCGTTGGCGTCACGGCGCGCTGCGTTAGTGTGATCGCACAGCAGAGCAGTAGCGCGTGTGAGGTGCGTGGGAGGCGACTCGGTGTCGCTAACAGTGTCGTGATTGCTGTTAGTCTGTATGACGAAACGAGCCCTCACGACTTCTGCGTGTGTATGTATGTGAGCAGACGTGTGGCACTGAAGGCCAGGACCCGACAGCAGCGCTCGTCGCGTTCCTTCAGGCAACTGCAGCGTCGAGTGCGAATGACCCCGCAAACGACGCGGAGCTGCCCTGCCGCCTGGCGTGGCTCGACGACAGTGATGACAGCGTAGACACTGCGATGTTTGCGCCGCTCACACTCGCACCAGCATGTACTGCTGTGGATCCACGCGTGTTGGCTGTCGAAGCGCTCGAAGCACTTGTGTGCGGCGTCACGACGTGGAACCCGCAACTGCGAAGCGACGCGGGCAGCATCGACTTGTACGACCTCGTCGTGCAGCGGTTCGATGCAAGTAGCAGTAGTATCAGTATCAGTGGTATCGGTGGTACTGGTACCAATAACACCACAAGTGGTGGCGCAGCAGTCAAGGCCGTTGGTGGCGTCGCTGCACCGAGCAAGAAGAAGATCGACCTTGTCAAGAATGCAGCTGTCGTCGTAGGCGAGAGCGTCGCAGCTGCTGTGCTTGCACACAGTGTCGAACTGCTGCGGCTCCAAACGCAGGTTGCGAGCCACGCACCAGACGTCTCGAGCGCGCTCTTGCGGCTTACGACGCAGCTCCTGGTGCTTCCAGGCGGCGTCCGCGCAATGCTATATGTCGCCAAAGCCGAACGTGGCAGCAGCTCAGCCCGATCGAGTCAGCCTGCAGATGCCACTGGTACCACGTCTGGACTGTCTGGACTGCCGTCGCGGATCACTGCGTGGCCATTGAGTGCGTCCGAGCTGACCGACGCGGCGTTCGATGTGCTCGTGCAGCCGTTCGTCAGTGTGCTACAGGCGCCAAGTGCGACGTTCAGTGAAGTCGCAGCTGCAGTAAACGCACTCAACGCGCTCACAAAGGCAGACGGAGTCGCGTATACGCTCGCAGTCGAGACGGAAAGCGATGCAGCGTCGCTCGACGTCCCCGTCACGCTCGGCGATGCGTGCACGACTGCAGCAGCAGCTGCCGGCGCGCTCGTGCTGCTCGTTGCGTTCACGGACGTCGGTCGTTTGTTGGACGCGCCAGTTGACGTTGCAAAGCGCAGAGCGTTCGTTGCGACGGTCCAAGCGCTTGCGCTTCGGTTCATTGGTGCAGGTGCGACACTCGGCGCTACAGTAGTCGCAATGCGCCATGCGCAGCTCGATGCCAACGCTGTCAGTAGCGAAACCGGAGCAGTAGCGCTCGTACCAATACCGCCAACGACATCTCTATCGCTATCGACAATGTTTACCGACCGCTGGGCGACGTCAGTGCTCGACATGTGCGTCGATGTCCCGCGCTTTCAGTACGCGCGCTACTCGGCGCTGGTGCTCGCAGCTGAAGTCGGCGCAACGGACCTCGCGCACGCGCTACTCGTAGCTAGGGCGTTAGTTAACACTGTGACGGCCGACGGCACGACGGCGCTCATGCTCGCGCTGCTCAAGGGCGACGTTGCACTTGTAACTGAACTACTCGCACACGGTGCCGACGTGGACGCCATGACGACTGACGGCGCAGACGTGAGCGTTTGGGCTTGTGCGCTCGTATCGCCGATCGGTGCGCATGTACACAACCTGATTACGACTGCCCACAGCGAACCACCAACACTCGAGCGTTTGAAACAGCTTGACCGCGTCAATGGCTCGCCAGTGCTGCTGCCGGCGCTGCTGAACGCGCTTGTCGACGTGAACGTCTCAACTGTGAGCGGCGACTTTCTCCCCCACGTGCTCGTGTCAAAGCTGCTCGTGCGCAAGCAGCTGCGTGGTGTCGACGTCGGCTTGCGGTACGACTCGCGCGAGGATGGTATTGAACCATTTGGTACCAGCACTACCCCATTTGTACTCGCAAGTGTCACGGCACTGCTCGAAACCTACGGCGCAGACATCGATGCGTGCAATGTGCTTGGCCAAACGGTGCTGCACCTCGCATTGCTCTTTGGCCACACGGACGTTGTCACGTGTCTGCTGGACCATGGTGCGAACCCGAACGTCCAAGATGCGTTTGGGTACCTCCCACTGCACTACGCGTGCCTCGCACTCTGTACTGACGATAGTACCAACAGCAGTGACAGTGGCAGTGACGCGGGTCGGTCAGCTATCGCAGTCGTGCAGACGCTGCTCGACGCTGGTGCGCGCTTTGCACTCTGCACTGGCACGCACGTTGACAACCGCAAGCACAGGCCGCCGCACGAGAAGACGGCGCTCACAATCGACCGCATCCTCGACGACGGACTCGCGGCCGTGACGCACCCGCGCGCACTTACGACGAAGCTTGCGACGCCTGCCGAGTTGCTCGCAACGCGCGGCTTTCAGGACGGACTTTTGCCATTCCACTTTGCATGCGGCGCGTGCAGTCACGTCGTCCCAACACTGTGTCTCGACGACGCAATGCGCCTGCAGTTTAGTCGGAATGGCGCTGCTCGTGCTGCGGTTCTTGCGTACCTTCAGACGACGTACAGCGTCGACTTGGCGGCGACAGCGCATCGCAACATGACGGCACTCCATTTTGCACTCAAGACCGACGACGGTGTAGGCACGAACGCACACGTACTCGACGTGCTGCTTGCAACCGACGCGTGCAAAGCGCAGCTCAACGCCGTGCACGACACAACAGCGATCGACCGGTTGCCGCCGATCCGCGAGGGCTGCCAGGTCGACGTGCTGACAGCAAGTCTCCACGCAACACACTGCGTCGTCTCGACGCGGTCGTTCGATGCGACGTACCACGTCATCCTCCCAAACGGCAAGCACCTCGACGGTCTCGCTCGCAAACAGCTTCACCCATCTGAGTCGGAGTCCGAATCTGAGTTAATTTGTATCAGCGACAATAGTATCCGTACTACTGATACTGATACTCAAGTAGCAACCACAAAAATCCCCAAGTACTTGCACCTCGCTGAGAGTGCGTTCTCAGCGCTGCACTACGCCGTGCAGACTAGCGACGCGCTCGCACTGCAGCTGCTTGCGATGCCAAACGTATCGACGAGTCCCGACGGCAGCGACGTGCCGCTGCTCGCGCTCGCGTGTGTCGCGCGGCGATCTGCTGCTGTCGTCACACAGCTCGTGAACGCACAGGCGAATATGCGCGTGCACCTGCCGCTACTCGATGCCTCGCGCAACGTGATTGCGAACCAGATCGCAACGTGCAGCCTCGCACGGCGGAAACACGCGGCCGCACTGCACTACGCTGTGCTGTACGAAGATGTCGCTGTCGTCACGGCACTTGCAATGCACGAAGACGTTGTAAATGTAAACGTGCGACGCTCGGGCGACGGGTTTACGCCACTCCACTTGGCGTGCAAAGTCGGTGACTTGACACTTATATACGTGCTGCTCGACCACGGCGCCGACTTGCTGCAGATGTCGAGTCTGTCGGCAGCTGCAAACGGCGTCACGCCACTGCACGTACTGCTTGAGCACGACACGCCAGCAAATGCCAAGCTCAAGGCGCTCGTCACGGAGCAGTATCTGCGACCAGAGATGCTGCTTACACCGCTCGATGGCACAGCACCGCGGTCCAGCAGCAGCGAGTACCACACTGGTACCAATAATAGCAGTGGTAGTAGCGATATGGAGCCACGGCCGCAGTCGCCACGTACTGATAACGCGATCGCTGGACGCGTCGCGGACGTGCCGTGCATGCTGCTCGCTGTTGAAGAGACGAACCTCGAGTTGTACATACGCGTGCAGAAGCTGCGCGAGCGCGACGGCGGAAGCCAGACACTCAGCCAGCGGCTCGCAATGGACCTCAACAAGAGCGACGATATCCTGCGCGTGTTCTTTTCACTGTTTGCCGACGACGCAGTAGACGACGCAGTAGCAACAGGAGGCATGACGTTTGAGACACTGCGCCACTGCCACGAGTGCTATCGGCAGAAGATCGTGCGGTCGCAATGGATTGCACCGCAGCCGCCGCGTGTGACAAGACGCGCGTCGAACAACGCTGAGACGCCTGCTACTACAGTGTCTGGACGAAGTGCATACGAGGCGACGACATAGCAAGAGAGTGACGTTGGTACTAGATGAGTCGTGTCAATGTTGTACGCTTCGTAGTACCAACAACAATGACTCTGACTATATGATCCTGCCATCGCAATCGAATGTCTAACTCTGGAGTAACCGATTGGTTCACACTGGCAATACGTAGCGTGATGGCGACTGCGCCCAGCAACGAGCGATTGAGGTCGCCGTCTGGTGTACCGCGGCTGCGCTTTGACTTGCTCGCGCAGCGGTCGATCGAGCAATCGGTGACAGTACACGTGTCCCCACCATTGTCGTTGTCTTCCCAGCAGCAAGAACACGGTGGTATATACCACGACTGCGCGACCGATGCGCTCGAGCGCGAGAGCGCCAAGTGCGTGACGTCGCTGCCGGTCGTGCACGCACACACTGCACGCGACAGCACGCGCTCGAGCGAACCGACCGTTCGGATTCGGTTCGCACCACCGCTACTGATGATGCATCGACAGTCGAGACCAAACAAACTGCCTGTTGGTAGTCGAGCGTCAGCCTCGTCACCAGTGTCGCTGTCACTTGGACACGCCAAGTCCAACAACCAGCACGCACGCGCTGCATCGCTCAGTACTGCTGTCATCAACAACGACGACAACGACGCCTCACGTGAGTCGATGCGCATGCTGGTACAAGCCAAACAGACGGCGACTGCGCAGTGCTTTGCAGTTCTCCAAGCACTCCAGCACGTGTGCGATAACGGATCGGTCCAAGCGACGCTGCGTGAGGTCTACGACGCGCTGCACGCTGCTGTGTACGCAGTCGAGCCGAGCGCATCACCACTGGTATCCGAAGGAAGATCAGTATCAGTATCAATGGTACCAATACCAACATTGGTCGATACTGAATCGAGTAGCAGCGACCACAACAATCACATTGCAGCGTCTGGGACCGAGTACTTTGCGCTGCTCGAGGACGCACAGGCGACGCTACATGCGCTCGACACCCGCGCAGCTACGCTACAGCGCCACGTCGCAATGGAGCAGGCGCTCGAGCACGAGTTCACGCACGAGCTCGCGCAGCTTGACGACGCGCTCCTGCTTGTCGAGACCGCATACGCACAGAGCGCACACACAATCGACGTGGAGCGCAGCGCGGTGCAGCAGCTCGAGCGCGAGTACAGCGCGCTGCTCGAACAACAGAGCGACGCCGCGCGCGAGTGCGACGTGTTGACTGTGCAACTCACAAAGCAGACCGCTCAGCGCGACGGCGTGCGCGCCAAGGCCGCGTACCTCGAGTTTGTCTCGCACGCGCCGCTCAAGCGGCATGTCGACGCACAGAAGCGATGTGACCAGCAGCGTGCACTGAGTGATGCGGCAAAGCGCGCGGACGACGAGACGGCAGCGCTCGAGCGCGAACTCGCACAGCTCGACGCTCAACTCGCAATTGTCGACGCACAGTTGGTGAGTGACGTCGCCCGCAAGACGGAGCTGGCGCAGGCGCTATGCGACGCCGAGGCAGAACATACACGCGTCGCAGCGGCGTGCAGCCACACACGTGCGTGCCACACACCTCGACCGCCGTGGGACGCCATTGTCGATGCGACGCCTGAGCTGTCACATCAGACGTACGAGTGGGAGGTCGGCGACGATGACGCCGATGCTGATGATGTTGACGAGGCTGACGCGGAACAACAACAAAGGCAGCTGCAGAAGCGCGGCCGCACGCACAAGCTCGTGAAGGAGATGCTGCACTGGATCGAGCGGCTCCAGAAGCACTGCGGCGTGAACCTGCACCTGAGTCGCGTACGTGAAACTGTTGCTGTGGTACTACATCGTGCTCTGACAGATCGCCACTCCATGTGTGCGTTCTGATGTCTCGGTCTTTGTGTGTGTTCGGCTCTACCTGAATGGTCTTCTTTGCAGATATGGCACGACATTGAGGAAGCGCGCGTCGAGCTCACGATCCTGACCCACGAGCTCGATCGCGCCGTGCAATCAACGACGCAGCGCCACGCAGCGTCCGCAGTGTCACCGACCAAGACGAAGCGCGAGTACGTCGTTGCGCTTGGGACGCACGACGACGTGCCGCGGTTCCTCCAGCATCAGGGCAAAGTCAGGTACCGGGCGCTCAAGAAGCTCGAGCTCGAGTCGATCATCCGCAAAGTCTGGACCGACAAGCGCAAGCGTGACATGCGCAGTTTATATGACACGACGACAACAGCAGCGCGGCTCGACGACGTGCTATTTGACCGGCTCCAGCGCACGTACGGCTTCCAGCCACTGATCGCCGAGTGGGGCTACAACATCCTGCTGGCGCTCCGCGCGTTCAGCTGGGACGCTGAAGTCGAGCTCTTCCTGCTCTGCCTCACAGGCGCCGTGTCGGATCGCGTGTTTGTCGACCAAGAGCAGTTGATCACTCAGTGTCAGCAACTTCTGATCCGCTTGAGCGCATCGTACGCGATCGAGAGCTTTGCGACCGAGCGCCGCGTGCTGCGCAAAGACGCGCTCGTGACGCTGCGCAAATTCTTCCCGCGCAAGACATCCGCGCAGCTCCAGGCACTCGACAAAGCGATGGTCCGCGACATGCACAAGCGTCAGCGTGGTGGGAATGACGCGATCCTGTACGTTGACGACATCTTGCCGCCGCTCGTGAGCTACCCGCGCGGCTTCTTTGTCAAGACCGTGCGGACGCAGCACTTGAAAGAGATCCAGGACTTCTACTCGCTCGTCACGAGGTACAGTGTGTGCGACGTCGTTGCAGTATGGGGCGTCTGAGGCTTGCTGGACCGATTAACTATGAGTGACTGACAACTGACTATTGTGTGGCGTTATGAGCAGCGAACTCGAGCAGCGCGACGTCGCTGGCTCAGGGCACCTCCCACTGTCGCACGTCAAAGAGGTAGACGAGAGAATGCGAGTGCATGAGGTCACGTTCAGGGTCTCACAACGATAAACGTTGTGTGTATTTGTATGACTCGTGCTCTTAGGCGATCGCCCAGGTCGATCCGCTCGCAGACCCACACACAGTGCTCACAGCGCTTGTCAAGGGCATGGGCGTCAAGTCGCGCGCGCAGCTCATTATGCACGACATCGTGGACTACAAAGCCGTGCTCAAGGTACGGTCGTCAGCGTGTCGTCTGTGGCAAAAACCAGAGCAAGTGGCTCGACAAGAGTGGTCTAACGCTATATGCTGCTGTCGCTGATCGTGCTGCTGCTGCCAGAGGATGAACACGTCGTGCTTGATGAAGTTCACGCTCAACTTTGACCCGAACGCCGAGGTGAACTGGCAGAAACAGCACGCAGCAGGCTCATCGTCGAGCGCTACTGCTGCTGCTGCTGTTGTCAGTGCGAGTGCGAGTGTTGTAGGCTCACAGTAGTCGCAGTATGCACAAGCGCCAGCGCAGCGTGACGAGATCCACTCGATGCACCCATGTTGAAGTTGGATGGAGTGATGCTGATGCCAATCACTTGATACGTGATCACGACAACCAAAGAAGCCATTGTATTTAGCATATCAATACTAATTACAAGTACTTTGAGTCTTGTTATACCCACTACGAGTATTGCAAATGCACCATTCGAACAACGAGCTCGTTGCGTCAGGATTCCCGTCGTTGCACCAAGCCCATCGCTGCTCTCTGCTGCTTCCAGGCCTCGTGCTGCTGCTGCATGCAGTCATCACGAGCGTGCACTGGCTGCACAAACGCATGACGCGACCTGCTGTCATGAAACACGCATGTCCATGTCAATGGCCGTGCGGTACGCTGCCGTTCCTGCGCAACACACTTCACGCTGTAGCTCGTGCACCTCGAAGCGACGCTGCGCGAGACGCTGCGGCTCCATCCGCCGGCGCCAGCAAACCTCAAAGAGGCGAACCGCGACGTACTGCTGAGCGACGGCGAGTTCGTACGCGCGGGCGAAGGCGTCGTCATCTCGTCGTTTGTACTTGGTCGCATGCCGCACGTCTGGGGCGTTGATGCCAAGCAGTTCAAGCCCGAGCGCTGGCTCGATGCCGACACAAACGCGTTCCGCTCCGAATCGCCGTTCAAGTTCCTCGCGTTCCACGCTGGGCCACGCCGGTGCGTCG
>JAADWX010000630.1:0-17312 GCA_023336405.1 Globisporangium echinulatum | reverse complement strand
TTCTCGTAGATAATTGGCATTCATGGCAAGTGACAATGCAGAGTTCGTTTCAATTTCTTACTGCAACATATATTTTGGCAGATCTCATACTTTCATCAGATGCTAAAATGTTGCGCTGGTATATATTGACTACTACGTTATACTGCACACGTACTGTAGCTGTTAGCAAAAGACATGGTTCTGTAAAGCATCGAGTCTACTAAGCATGTTCCACGTGTCGATAGTACGAGCGATCGCTCGCCTCCGCTTCGTACTAACCAGTCACTTCGCTTGCAGTCGAGCCTCAATTGATCCAATGGCGCTGGCGTCTAAACGCTGGCATAGGTGAGTGCTTTTTGGCGGCAGCATTGCCTCGTAGGGAACGATTTTTGGAGATGTCGTGGCATTGCTGATCTGCCGAGTTCATTCTTCTGCAAATAGTTGCTTATAGCTGTCTTGGACAGTGAACCAGCTCCCTGTAGAAAGTTTGGGCATCTCGTTTAAATTTGATTAGAATCGGCGATTGTTTTGTAATAAAAATCATATTCCCATTGTGGAGTACATGCACGATCTGCTTTTATTTTCTGCAGTCATTCGACCTATATAATTGCCCACCACGGGGTATTTTGTTCGTACTCCCAAACAGATGCGGTTGGAAAACATGTTGTAATAGATTGCAGTTTCATCAACGTTGTACACGTCATTGGCGTGTGCGAGCTGGCTTGCATTGAACAGTTATGGCGTGTGTGAGATGATGCAAATGCGGTTCGGCAGCGCGTTTTGCTCGCCAATAGTTACAAACAAGCAATGCTATGTATTATAATAAAAATATACATTGACACATAATCAAGAGACATGTCGATTTTTTTGTCTGTCGAGTTTTCCGTTATTGTATGATACAGTTGCGAAGAATAAACACGAAAAATTACAGCGGTTGCTTAATCACTGAAGGTCGATCCCTTTATGTCGAGTGTCATAGCTTGACGACTTTCATATTCTCCTGACCGATGCGCTCACTACGAATGATTAAATTACATTTGTTTGTTGCGTAATCTATCTATGTATACATCTAAAAATACAGTGGCGCTGAAGGGATTGATCGTTACGCCAGCATTTGGCGTAAATACACAGGTATTTGGACTCGCTACCGACGATGTGCCGTCTGTCAATATACCGCGTGTGATATATGTCGGTGAGATTGCCTTAGCAAGATGAACCAATAAGCTGATAATGCACGCATCATCACGATCACACTCACAAACAGCTTCATGTACGTTCGGTTTGGTGGGTCAGTAAGGTGAGTTGCCCAATAATAGAATAGTGGTAGAATATGTGGGCCAATTTTTTTAGAAAGGAAAAAAATACCATTTGAAACGGTATACAGTAACTAGGAATAGAAAAAAACATTGACAATATCACATGATACAAAAAACACCACTACCAGTAAAAAGAGATATGAATGAAACAAGCGATATATTTGCACGGCAATCCTCATTCGGCTGTGTGGTGGCGCTCTATCATCGAGTGAGATGCTCTATATTGTGTTTGATTTATCGTTAAACAGCTACATGACAGCTGCTTGCCACCACCACCAAAATGTGTAATTTTACATTAATTTATTTTATTGTATATAGTGTAAAACCTGTGCTTGTTCACAAACAGATATATGCAATACTTAAAAAATACTTGTATATATATATGAAAGCGACTGCTACGTGCGCTATATTTGACGCCCGTCGATGCGAGATAGCGCAAAGTGGATCAATAGTAGTACACACTGATCGTGCTCTATATGATGATCGTCTGTAAAATGCTGCACATCTAATATATTTATAGCTTTGCTAAAAAGTTTCAATCACGGTCACTTAAATACATCATCACATCATCTATCATCATTCGGGATCGTATTATCATGGATTGATTAGTTAAACACTCATGGCATTAGGCATGATATACAGTACGTTATAAAATTGAATATATATGGACAATTTGACGGGGAATGAGGTTAATTCTGTCGTTTCTCATGATATTTTATTGTCAAATAGGACACAGGAAAGAAGACATTTGGTGGACAAAACATACTGCGTCGACTGGATATAATGCTGTAACTTGAGTTTAAGACATTGTGAATTATGTTGCAAAAATATGGACTACACAGATAAATAGTTAATGTTGTTGAGTTGCGAGTGTTGCAATCAACTACAAATTTTCCCAACTTAGGTAACCGAAACACACACAGATAAGTTAAGCATACAATAATGCAGTTGTGCACTTGACAATTTGGTAGTGCAATCAAGTCTATACAAATATATTTGCAGCGTCAGATCCAGTGGTTACACAATTCTATTGTATAACAACGTAAGTGGAACACATAGCGTTACTGTGTACCGTCGGGTCATACTTCTAAACCAAGTTCGGTTTACAACACGGTTTGACGATGTATCACGACGACGTATGTGTGAATGCCAGCTATCTGTACGTGTCAATTAAATTAAAGTGGTGTTCTATGTGTTACTGATTAATCGAAATTATGAAGACTATATATATGTATATATCGTGGGTCAATACAAAATTGCACCATTACAAATATATATATATATATATATAAGTTGTGGGTCAATGCAAAATCGCACTATGTACACATATTGTGTTGTTTTGGCTCACACTATTAATGCAGTCATCTTTCACTGTTCTCGAACAATATAAAATTCATACTTTCAAAAAACAAAAATAGGCCTAATTGTGGAGTGGGTCAGCAATTGGCTAGTTGATATACATACTGTATAAGCAAATCGTTCTATGACGCTTAAAGATGACAATTTGTTTAATGTGAGCATTGTAACAACATTATGGTCATCAATTGTTGATGTTGACCACAAAAGCCCGTGCCAAGAGAACGCCACCCGCGCACCGAAATGCCCGACTTGCAATTATATTGTGGTTTTTCACATACTGTTATTGATTTGAGTACTTAGCATTGTTGTCATCACTTATTGATGTTGACCACAAAAGACCAGATTTTGTGCTCTACTATATTGTTACGAAAATAGTTTGCGTTTCATTCGTCGAACTTTGCGTTTCATTATAGTCCTCATTTTTTTGTATTGACCACATGCTTGATCATATAATAATAAGCAAAGTTCGATGAGTGAAACGCATGACATGCGCACGCCAAAAACGACGTGACGCCTGCGAGACTGCATGCGTTCTCATTTGATGCGTAAAAGCAGGCTCACACAACTGATTGGTTGAATCGATATTCGTCATGCTATTATGCAGATACAGAGGATGCAGTAGAGCAGGTCCCCCTTTCGTCGATTGAAGTTGCAATGTCCATGTCTTCATTCGCTCCGTTTTGACGCTCCAACAACGCATTGCGAGCCAAACAAGCACGTGCGCTCCTGTCATTCGCGAGATTGCATCGTCGGCAGCAAGTCACTCACCTCGTACCAACAGCAAACACGATGCACGCCGCCGCCAAGTCCGCCGCCCGCTCGCTCAAGCGCAGCTTCTCCACGAAGGTGGCACCACGCGTACGTTCCTGCTCTCGCTTGTCATCATATTGCATGTGCCTGTTCGCTCACAGACAGGATGACAGAAGTTGCGAGATAGTAAGCGAATTACTAGTGAACAACTCGTGGCACACACACTGACGTTTGCATGCACTGCATGGTGTCCGTCTAAACAGGATGTGGTGATTGTGAGCTACGCGCGCACGCCGATTGTGCCGTTCAATGGTACGTTCGCACCGCTGACAGCGCCGGAGCTCGGTGCAATCGCGAACAAGGCCGCAGTCGAGCGCGCGGGGCTCGAGCCGGGCCAGATCCAGGAGGCGTACCTCGGCAACGTCGTGAGTGCAGGCATTGGCCAGGCGCCAGCGCGCCAGTCGATCCTCAAGGCCGGCTTCCCAAACTTCATCCCGTGCACGACCGTGAACAAGGTGTGCGCATCGGGCATGAAGGCGCTCGCAATGGCGTCGCAGAGCATCATGGCAGGCAGCCAGGACGTGCTCCTTGCCGGTGGCTTTGAGAGCATGTCGAACATCCCGTACTACCTCCCCAAGGCGCGGTCGGGCTACCGCCTCGGCGACGGCAAGCTCGTCGACGGTGCGATCCACGACGGGCTCTGGGACCCGTACAACAACCAGCACATGGGACTGTGCGGCGAGAAGTGCGCCGACGACTTTGGCTTCTCGCGCGCCGACCAGGACGCGTTCGCGATCGAGAGCTACAGCCGTGCAATTGCAGCGAACGAGCGCGGCTTCTTTGAGGCCGAGATCACGCCCGTGACGATCAAGCAGCGCCGCGGCGACGCGCTCGTGTTCACAAAGGACGAAGAGCCGTTCAACACGAAGCCCGAGAAGATCCCGTCGCTCCGTCCGGCGTTCAAGAAGGACGGCACGGTCACGGCCGCGAACGCGTCGCCGCTCAACGACGGCGCTGCTGCGCTCGTTGTCATGTCGGGTGAGAAGGCGCAAGCGCTCGGGCTCACGCCACTTGCGCGCATCCGCGGCTTTGCCGACGCGGCGCAGGACCCGCTCGAGTTCACGATCGCACCGTCGAAGGCCGTGCCACTTGCGCTCCACCACGCCGGACTCGAGCTCAGCGACGTCGACTACCACGAGATCAACGAAGCGTTTGCAGTCGTTGCGCTCGCAAACATGCGCCTCATGAACATTGCGCACGACCGCTTGAACGTGAACGGCGGCGCCGTCGCGATCGGCCACCCGATCGGCATGTCGGGCGCGCGCATCGTCGGGACGCTCATTCACATTCTGCGCGAGCGCGACGCAACGATCGGCTGCGCGTCGATCTGCAACGGCGGCGGCGGCGCGGGCGCAATGGTCATTGAGCGCCTCAACTAAGTGCGCATTGTCTGTTGCTAACGTTAAGTTCGCGAATAAACAGACCTTGACACCGTAAATAGCGACTCGACCGTGCGCACTTGGCATAAAAAACACCAGAGCGACACGTATCTACTCATTTGCTGGGATGGATACACTGTTGTCTGTAGGTGGCATTGACGCTCACCTACTTTCTGCTTGCGACTCTCTTGTATACACACACACACACACCCATAACGCGACACTGCTATGTTTGCACGACGTTGCGACTCGCTTGATGCTCATCGCAGCGTCGCAAAGATCTCGTGCAAACTCTTGCGCAATAGAAAGCGCTGGTCCTCCGTGAGTTCGTGCGCGTCGCACATCGTCTCGACAAACGACTCGATCTGCGGCAGCGGCACGTCAAACTCGAGCATACTGAGCGTGAACGACCCGAGCTGCCCAAACACAATGTTGTGGACGCGCCCAACGGCTTCTTCGCGCGATGGCAGGTCAGCAGCTGCGTCATTGAAGTGTGCACGACCATGTGTGTTTGAGCTAGTGAGGGCGATCGTTCAAGTGCATGCAGCAACCTAGCAGCTTGCAGTTCGCATTGGTTCACTGAGTATACACACACACGCACACACGCACCGTCGTGTGGCTTGGGGACGCCGCTCGGGAGGTCCTCCCACGGCGCGTGCTGCGGCGTCTTCTGGAGCTCTTCGCCGATCGCGAGCAGCAGCGCCTTCTCCCAGAACTGCACAACATGTACATACATACAAGCATCATATCAAGGTGAGTACGTACTACACGCGTGGCAACTGTGCACAACAACACAACATGATCTCGCAGCTCGACGCGTTCCGCACCGACGGGTTCTTCCAGATCGCGTGGCGCTTGACGGGCTCCTGCAAGTACATGCGCGTCGCGCCGCGATCAACGCCTCCGTGGTGGTGCAAGTGGAGGTGCGGCTGCTGCTGTTCGTTAAGCTGTTCCGAGTCGCTCATTGCTGCAGCTGCTGCTGCTGAGTCGCTACCAGCTACTGCCGTCTCGACACGACTGACCGGTCTCGGAAGGTAGAACGTCTCGGCGAGAATCATCGCAGTCTTGGCAGCCTTGACGTCGTCTTCGCGGATGCACTCGTCGAGGAATGCGTCAAAGCAATCGGCGAGCTCCACAAAGCTCGCGTAGTCCTTGATCTTCGTCTCAAGGCTGCGCTGCCGGTTCAGGCACTTGACAAACAGCGCCCGGCCGGCTTGCGTCGCACACGTTCGCTTCACGACGCCAGCAGGCAGCGCTGTCAATGCGCTCGCTACTGACTCGGCCTCTACTGTTGGCTCTGCTTGAGCTTCGCTGACTAGTGGTACAGCAGCGCTAGTGTCCAAGGCGTCCCAGCCACGAGATTCGATCGGTGCGGTAGTGTCTGTCACACTCAGCGCACACGGCTCTACTTCCGACGCTATCGCTGGCGCTGTGTCGATCCGATCTGCAACGTCGTGCTCATTCGCGTCGACGTTCTCGGCACTGCTGATCGGCAGAGCGTCGAACGTCGTCGTTGATACCGTCCCAGTCGCTGGCGACACAACATCCGCGTCTGCTGCTGCTATTGGTGCGGCAGCAGGCGAGAAGTCGTTTGCAAAGTACCGCCGCAGCGCAAGACCCATCGGCGATCGCGCAAGCTCGCCGTGTGGACTCGGCAGCGGTCGAACGCTGCTGCATGTAAACTCGCTGGCGCCACTGCCGCTGCCACTGCTATCACTCGTCGACGGTCGCTGCACGACATTGGGATCCGCAGCCATTGTGGATCGCGACCCATTACGTGCAAAGCGCACGTGCTGCTGCTGCTGCTGCTGGTTGCGGCGATGACGATGGCCGTTCGCGACTGCGTCAGTGCCACGACTGCTGCTGTGATTGCTGCTACTACTGCTGCCGCGCATGTCGTAGACGCTGTGCTCGATCGAGCGGCTGCGCGGCCGCGCCTCGGCGCGCTCGGTCTGCATCTTGCCCCAGTGCCAGTCGAGCAATGCGAGCGCTTTGCCCTGGAAGTGCATGTTGTCGGGGTTCCGCCGGTTCTGCACGTCAGTCCCAACCATTCACACTGTCAGTCTCGCTAGTTGGCCAGGACAGTCAATCAACCACACACACAAAGTACGCACACGCAAAGTACGCACGTGGATCAGCAGCTGAATGTCCTCGGACCGGTCGATGTTTGCAATGTGCTGCTCGAGCGACGAAAGCAAGCGCGTTGCGACTTTCAGGCGGTCCTGCTCGACGTGCAGAAAGCGCTGGAGACTCGACTGGAGCTGGTCGAGGCGCTCTTCCTCAGCTTTTTGGTACGCGACGCTCACGGCCATCGCCATCTCGTCGCGCGCAATGATGCGGTTGTACAGCGCGTTCTTCGCCTGCGCTTTCACGACGGCAGCCTGAAGCTTCTCGTCTTCGCACTTGGTCATGCGTGCAGCGAGTCGCTGGAGCTCAAACTCGGGCACGCCGATGCCGTGGAGCGCGACGCGCTGGCGCTCGGCAGCTTCAGCCAAGTCGTCAGTCGCTTTCTGGAGCCGTGCAGCTGCGAGTCGGTGCGTGGTCGAGGCCGCTGCGTACTCGTCGTTCACGGTCTTGATCTCGTCGCGAAGGATGCGAATGTACATCTCGGACGCTTCCTGGAGCGACTCGAGCGGCTCGGCGACTTGCTCTTCGAGCACCTTGGCGAGCAGCAGCTGGTGGTTGCACGTCGCGTCGACATAGCTCTTGACTTCGAGCAGCGCTTTGCGGATGCTCGTGCCGCTCTCTTCGAGGTCCTCGAGCCCACTGCTGCTGCTCGCTGCATCTACTGACTGCGTCTGTGCGTGCAGCAGCTCACGGAGCTCGTCGCTCGCGCTGCGCTCGGCGTGCGCTTTGCGTCGAAAGAACTCGACGAGACCGTGGAGACTGCGCTTGCCCTTGTCGGCGTGCTCGTAGATCTCGACGAACGGGATCTGGCAGAACGTGCGCCGCCAGTGGTTCTCCGCCTTGTCGTCGCTTGCCCAGTCGTGGCCAGTCGCCGTCATGGTGCTCACTGTGGTCGCGTGCGCACTCGCCCCAGGACGCTTGCTGATTTTGGATTTGAGTGGAAACAACGAGAATGGTCGTCAGAGCACAATATTCTCACTACATACTCACAATCAGAGAAGCATGACTCAGGAACAGGGATTGTTGCTCCTCCTCATGATGATGAATACTCGCATGTCAACAACACCTGCACGAATCGTCGGACACCATCAATCGCCTTTAATCAGTCGATTGTCGTACTGATGATACTCGTAGCTATTGCGATCCTACTCTGTCTACGTCTCGACCCGACGCCGTCGCGGTCGTCGTTGCCTTCTCACTCGTTCGCTCGTTCGTCCCTCTCCCTACTGTTCTTCAGTCGTCTTCGACGTCCATTTGTCCGCCATCGTCTCCAATGCGCGCCGTATCCTGCCGTACTTGTGCGCTCCTGAAGCCATCGTCTTGCACCTATCAACTAATTCCTACTACCGACCTACGTCCTATCTCCTCTCGGCTTCTTCGTCAACTTTACGCTCTCTGTGCAGTCAGCGCTACTCGCCTAGATCGTCCACCAGCCAACCAGACGAACAAACTTGTCGCTCAATCGTCCAGCCCTCAATCTCCCACCTTCAGCCTCCTGAACACCCACCCGTTGTCGTCATCGTCACCAGCAAACGCGTTCGGACGGAACTGTGGAGGTCTGGACGACGCTCGGCGCACGTCTCCGACGCATTGACATCGAGGCTGGCAGCGACGCTATGCCAGATGTTCAGCTGGAGGGCTGACCAACTGCACGACACGCTCGCACCCGACACCAACCAGTCGATCCGGATCACGGGCACAAAAGGCAGGCGAACAACAGCAGCAGTGTGCTTTTCTCAGTCCGATCGCTCGGACGCATGGCGTTCTACCGGTAACGGTGCTGAGCGTCGCTCGACGCTGGCTGGAGCGCAAAGTCGAGTCGCTGCTGTTGCTTCTTCTCCAAGCTGTCGTTGTCGTCGTCGTCTGGTCGCACGTCCGTGTCGCCAATGATGCGCTCGAGTGCCGTGTCGAGCGGCAGCTCCGGCTCTTCCTGCGGTGGAAGGTACTCGGGCTGCAGGAACCCGCCGAGCGCTGCGTACGACGTACTGCTGCTGTTGCCGACGTTGCTGTTGCTGCTGCGGCCAAAGCGTCCGCTTGGCGTGCCACTACCAAAGCTGCCGCCAAAGCCATTGCCCATGCTGCTACCAGCACTTGCGATGTACTCGGGCGGGTGCCACGCGCTCTGACCGATCGATGCGCCTGGTGAGTCGATCGCCTGTGTCGAGAACATTGGGAAGAACGACGGCGACGTTGGCGAGCGCTGCGACGACGATGTTCGCGCGTCCGGGTTCGATTGCTGCTGCTGATGCTGCTGCAAGCTCGGCCACGCTTGGTCCCATGGCGTTGCTTGCCACGACAGTTGCGAGTCGTCGACGCCCGCTCCGATCGAGCCCGACAGGTAGTTTGGCTCCGACGGCTGGCTCAGGAACGGTACGTCCGACGCTGCCGACGGCTGCGGCGGGGCAGCTGGCGACAAGTTCCACTGCTCGATCACCGGGTCGGCTGCAAGCGGCGAGAAGTGGCCGCTCAGCGACGTCTCCAAGAGCCGACTCGGCGACTCGAGCGAAGAACTTGCCGACACCGACGGCGTGACCGAGTTCGCGTCCCCGAGCGCAAGACTCGAGAGTGCGTCGGCAACACCGTCGGCTGCAAAGCTCTCGCCGTTTACGCTGCTGGTTGTTGACGACATCATGCCGCTCGACAGCGACCGCAGTGCGTGAGGCGGTCTCGGCGCTGTGCTGCGGCTACCGTACCGCACGGCGGCCGCGTACCCGCCAAGCAACCCGTTCGCGCTCGCTGCTAATGACGAAACAGACGAGCCGTTCGACCGCGACGGCGTGCCGGGCATCGACCGCACGGTCGTCGTGGTCGAGCTCACGCTCACGTCGTCGAGGCTCCCGACCGATCCCGGTCCCGTCGTGCCGCTGAACGATCCCGTGCGCGACGACACAGACCGCGGCGGAGGCACATCGGTTCGCGGCACGGCGCGCTTCACCTCGACCTGCAAACCATTCAGCAGTAGCAGCCGTACATTCGTGAGTCCAGCGCTGCTTGTTATAGCGATTGTAGCAGCAGCAGTCGCTCCAACAGCGCCGTAGTACAGCACATAGCGCGTCAACAAGGGACGTACCGATTTGCCGTCGATCACGTGGTTGAGCTCTTGCAGCACCGTGTCGACGCTGCTCTCGGTCTCAAAGATCACGAACCCAAAGCCACGCGACTTGTTCGTCTCGCGATTGAACATCACTTCGGCCGACACGACTTTGCCAAATTGCAAAAAGTACTTTTTAAAATCGGCTGCAAAAACAAACAGTATCACCCCACATGGGTTGAAAAAATACCACAATCATAACAATTGATCCGTGTCAATTCTCTCGCTCTGTGGGTCGGTCGATCCCACGATCGATCCATCCTCACATGTCGCACATGCACACACATACGCACCGTCTTTTGTCTCGTAGTGCAGCCCGCCGACAAAGATCTTCTTTGTTGCGCCAACGCTGTTGCTCATACCATAGCTGTTGGGTATTACGCCAAATGCGCGGCTCAGCATCAGGCCGTTGCTGGTGGTGGTGGTGCTGCTGCTGCTGCTGAGGAGGTCGCGTGCGCTCTCAGCGCGAGGCACTGCGCGCTTTGCTTCGACCTGCATCGATACGATCCAATACGCGCCAGCAGACGACCATAGACGATATACAAGCGAGTGTGAGCGCTGGTCGCAGAGCCACATGATAGACAACCGCGTCACGTACTCTGCGATTGTCGAGGATGTGCGTCGGCTGGGCGAGTGCGCGGTCGACGCACGACGGATCGGCGTACGTGATGAACCCAAAGCCGCGCGATCGCCGCGAGATCGGGTCTTTCATCACGACGGCGTCCGTCACGGCGCCGTACGCCGCAAAGTACGAGCGGAGTTTCTCTGCAGACAACAGCAGCGACATAGTCGTAGTGTGTGAGAGAGAGACGGCTGAGTGAAGGTAACAGAGAGGGCAGGTCGCTACCATACCGTCTGTGGTCTCGTACGAGAGCCCTCCAATGAAGATTTTGCTATGCGCACAACAGCAGACGCAGTCGCAGTGACAGCAGCAGTGAGTCGACAGCACGCATGTACATACGCCCTGCATGCGCCATACATACACGCACCCCAACTTGGCCAACGAGTCAGTCATTCTTGCGCTGCTTCTTCTGTGTTCGCTGTCGCGTCGATCGATCGCTTCGTCCGTGCGTGCGAAGCGTATGTGTGTGTATGCGAAAGAGAGCTGTTGCTGAGTCGCTCGAATACTGTCACTCGCGTGCAGCTGTGTACGAGCAGAACGGATCACCGAGAGCAGTCGACAGAGCGAGCAATACCGCGCGTTGCTCTTCTCGTACGCTTATGTCGATGCGTCGGTCACGCGCGCGCAGTCGTGGGCTGCGTCGTCGTGCACTCGCGTCTGACTCGCGCGCTCGATCTGGGTGTGTCTCCCCCTTGCTCCCTCTCGTTCTACGAGAGCTGTGCGTGTGCGGACGTGCGTGCGTGCGAGTGTGCGCAGTGCAGTCTTGCCAAGCAAAAAGCGTGCGAGAAGGGGGACGCCTGATTGCAGTGGCAATGGCGTCTTAAGGGAGCGAGCAAGTCGGTCGCTACTGCTGCTGTCGTTTGAGCGCGCGCCGGTTGTCGTTCGGTCGGAGCTCCGAGTGAGTGAAGTGCGATCGATCGAGAGCTGCTGTCGCTTCTCCTCTTGTCTGCTGCTACACTGCTCCTCTCGCGCTGTCGTCAGCGTCAGAACTGCCGCTGCAATTGTCAATATTGACAGTGTATTTAAGCTTGACATTTGATATGCTGGCATTGGACATGTATCAGTCTGTTGCTGTACAGTATGTCGAATAGACAGCCTCCTTATATGAAAATCAATACAACATTCCCTTCGAAACACGAAAATATGTAACTCTTTTGATTCTAATCTCGACGGATAGATATATACAAGCGAATCTAGTTTTGCTGCACACTGCACATTGCAACAACTTGCTCAATTGTCTGATTGTCGGAACGAGTGTGAACGAGCGAGAGCAGCAACATGCGATTCAGAATATCGTGCGTGTTTGCGTATGTGCATGTGTGTCCATGTATGTACACACAGCAAGTATGCGCACGTTCCAATGTGGCTCTCTCTTACCACCACCTCCACAGCGCTTCCTGTCTTCTTGCCCAGATACAAATCAGTGCACAGTCGAGCCGTCATCGTGCGCAAAGGAAAAAAGCGCCAGCCTACACAAGCGTCGCGTCATCGCCTCAGAAAAAATCGGAGATCGGTTTCAGCCAGTTTCTTGCAAAAATAACAGTTTCAGTTTATAGCTTATGATAAACTGCAAATGTGTATTACCATCTCCTGTGTATTTACAGATCCATGGTCTATGTCTGCATCTGTGAACTGTTAAATACAGACCTAACATTTCAACTCGGAATCCAATTTTTGATTCTCGTTTAATACAGCGCGGGTGCGGTGGTCCATGCTTTTTACACTCGATAGCCTGAGGGCAAACAGCGTGAGGTGGTGGCAGCTGAAGCATTCACGCCAGACACCAAGCAGCAGAAGCCACATAACGACGAGTGGTTAAGCGAACGAAGCAGGCACGTCCCGCCTCCTCCAGCGCATCTTCTGACGCACTCGATCTACGACAACAACACACGTCAGTATGGTATCGACACTCCTCGCGCTGCGCCAGCGCGCCATGCCGTGCACACTCCTTGCGCGTCGTACGCTCAGCTCGAGCACTGGCAGCGCCAAGCCGCTGAGCGACATGCTCCGTGATCTCAAGGCGAGCGAACACTTTGACTTGATCGTGATCGGCAGCGGACCCGCAGGCCAAAAGTGCGCGATCGACCACGCCAAGCACGGCAAGAGCGTCGCGGTCATTGACAAACGCGACATGCTCGGCGGCGTCTGCATCCACACTGGCACCGTGCCGTCCAAGGTGCGCATCATCGCATACACAGTCTGTGTGTATGGCTGCATGTGCGACTGGCTGCTCGCATGCAGGCTAGAGCGCACTCTAGATGCTATCGAATGCTGACGTTGTGTGGTCGCATGCGCTCTTGTGATGCTCGGATCGCGTGCAGACGTTCCGCGAAGCGACGCTGCACTTGACCGCGTACCGCCACCGGAGCTTCTACGAGGGACAGTCCTCGCCAGCGAAGCGCTTTGGTATCGAAGACATTTTGCAGCGCGTGAAGAAAGTCGAGCACGCCGAGACCGACATCACGCGCCACCAGCTCCTGCGCAACAACATTGAGCTCATCAACGGCACGGCGCGCTTCCTCCCGGACGAAGGCAAGAACATGGTCGCCGTGCTCTCGAACGACAGCTACACGACGGCGACCGACGCGAAGCGCCACTCGAGCGCCGACATCTGCAAGCGGTACGTCGTATATCGAACGAACAGATAGGCGCGATAGGACGAGCGAGACTATGATCCTAGTACTCGCTCGCGTTGATCACAGAGTTGTAAGCGCTCGACCTCACGTCTGTGTGTTTGTGCTTGTTTATGATGATGACACCAACGAGCAGCGTGCTGACGGCCGACAAGTTCCTCATTGCAGTCGGCACGCGTCCAGCGCGGCGTCTCGACATTCCGTTCGATGGCGAGACGATCTTTGATAGTGACCAGCTGCTCTGGGGCGGCGTCAAGTCGGTACCGAAGCGCTTGATCGTCGTCGGTGCCGGCGTCATTGGCATGGAGTACGCGTCGATGATGAGCATCATTCCTGGCATGGAAGTGACGATCATCGATGGCCGCAAAGAGATCCTCGACATGGCCGATCGCGAAGTCTCGGAGGCGCTCTGCTACTCGATGCGCCAGACCGGCGCGCGCTTCTTTGTCGAAGAGACGATCGAGCGCGTCGAGAAGGCCGCGAACGGCGAAGTCATCGTGCATCTCAACAGCGGTAAGACGCTTGTCGGCGACGGTCTGCTGTACACGCTCGGGCGGCAGGGCAACACCGAGGGCCTGAACCTCGCAGCCATCGGCCTTGAAGCCGACAAGCGCGGCCTTATCCAGGTGAACGACAACTTCCAGACGCGCGTCTCGCACGTGTACGCCGCCGGCGACTGCATCGGCTTTCCCGCGCTCGCGTCAACGTCGATGGAGCAGGGGCGGCTTGCGTCCGTGCACATGCGTACGTCCAAGCCGACGTTCAAGAAAGGGCTGTCCGAGGCCGAGTCGACCGATCCGCAGTTCATGCGCACGCGCATGCGGTCGGGCGAAGTGTTCCCGTTCGGTATCTACACAATTCCCGAGATCTCGATGGTCGGCAAGAACGAGCAGCAGCTCACGAGCCAGCGCATCCCGTACGAAGTCGGTGTCGCGCGCTACGAGGAGCTCGCAAAGGGCCAGATGCTCGGCGGCGTTCCGGGGTTCCTCAAGATCATCTTTTGCCCCAAGACGCTTCAAGTGCTTGGCGTCCACGCGATTGGCGAAGGCGCGACCGAGATCATCCACATTGGCCAGGTCGTCATGTCGACCGGCGGGACGATCGAGTACTTTCGCAACGCAGTGTTCAACTACCCGACGCTCGCCGAGGCGTATCGCGTCGCAGCGCTCAATGGCCTGCGCAAGGTCGAGAGTCTCCGAAAGTAAGGAGGCGCTATGAGGTCGAGGCTGAGTACGTGCGTGCACACTCGTGTATTAGTCCCAGATACAGTAGTAGTGTCGACAACGTAGTAGGCAGTCTGCCTTTACACAGCAGGACGCCGAACCTGAACAAACCAACAGCTAAACACACTGCGATTGCTAGTTACGAGCCAAGAGCGTGTTGGGAGTGCTGCCTGCTCGTCAGACCCACTGTCGGACCCTCTGTTGGTATTAGTGTCGTGTATCGGCTGAAAAGACGCAACGACGACGACGCGCTGGACATGGGACTCTCGGCGTCGAGGCGAAGCGCAAGCGAGCGCTGCGACCTCAATGACGAGCAAATCGAGGAGATCCGCATGCTCACTGCCTGTGTGTATGCGCTTGCGTGTTTGACTGCGGTTGTTTTTGCCTGTAGTGCATGCAGAGCGTAGTGGCTGTGCTCATACGACGCGGATCGTGCGTGTGCTTGCATCTGTATGGTGTCGATCTGCTCGGAGCGATCTAGTGCCAGTGCAGGAGATCGTACGCGTGCGTCGCAAGTACAGGTCGTTCGCGCGGCAAGAAGAGATGACACGAGACGAGTTCTTCGCACTCCCAGGTGCGCAGTCAACGAACCTCCGTCGCTATCTATCGCTATATGATCGGCACAACTGGCTGAATAGAGCACGCGCTTCTGTGGTCTGTGGTTCGTACTGTGCTGCATGCAGCGATCGCTGCGAACCCTGTTCGTGACCGCTTGTTCGCTGCGCTCGAGCTGTCGGAGGCACACACGATCCCGTTCGTTGTGCGTATGAGCTCATTTGCGCGCGAGTGTTCAAGCTCAAAGTTGCGACAGAGGTGCCGAATTGACACTACACGATCGCTATGCTGGCAGGAATTTGCGAAACTCGTGTCGACGTTCAGCTTCCACAGCTCGCAAGATACCAAGCTCCGAGGTTGCGAACGAGTAGTGGCTATATAGCGGTCGCAAGGTTTGCGTGCACAAATGAACGTCGATGTTGACAAACGCGGCTGTCCTTCTGGTGCGTTCGCAGAGGCGTTCCGGATCCACGACTTTGATGGCGACGGCAAGATCTCGCGCGCCGACTTGCGCGCGTACCTCGAGATCGTGTACCAGCGCGCAGTCGAGGACGGCGTCGCGCCTGAAGAGGCCGAGAAGAACCAACAAGAGGTGATCGAGACATGAGCTGTATGAGCACCTTATGCGTGTACTAACACGAAAAAATGTGCGAGCAAGTGAGCGTGGCTGACTGGAATGACCATTTTGCTGCGATGCTTGTGGACGACAGGAGCTGGAGATGCTGGTTTTGCGAATCATGGAGGAAGCGTCGTCTGACCCAGCATTGGAGGTGCTGCACTTTGAGGACTTTGTCAAGGTGTGACTTGCGTTCTGCGACGACGATATTGCATCATGTAAGCCTGCGCAACTGACGACAGTGTTGACAAATCTACGCAGATCATCCAGTCAACCGACTTTGAGAGCCGACTCGTAATCAACTTTTGAGCGCTCACGTGCGTCTTTGCGTTCCATCTTGGCGGAACGGACAGCAGATCGACTTGAATAACACGAAGCTTCGTGACGCATATGCCACTTGCGATACGTCACTAGCGATCATGCTGGTGATATGTTGACAGTACATGCCAACGTTCTGGACGACGTGCGGCATTGCGGTCAGCAGCGTCAGCGAGCACGCCAGATACAACAGCGCCAGCGGCTACGCGAGCGTCGTGGATGCCGCTCAAGCAGCGCACACGCACCTTCGTCCGTCTGCTTCAACTCGCTGGCAGCAGCAGCGGCGACAGGAGTGCCAATGCTTGGCCATATTGCGTATGTTATTTAATCGATCTCTCCAGCGAAGCCGTAGTAAATTACGCAATACACCATCAAGCAAAATTACACAAAAATGCAATTCATCGGATGTGTTGGATAGATAGGATAATTCACATGAGCTGTATGTTGGGCTTCATAACAATGATGATTGTTTTTCAACTCATAAATTGAAGTATTTACTATATGGTTGCTGCAGTTATTGATGAGAATGCATCTTTTGGCGCTTACGAGTAAACAACCACATCCATCAAAACAATCAATACACATACATGCTAAATAAAATAAGTCTGTTTTTTGAACTGGTATAAATACCAGACTGAAAGCATATATTTGGATTGTAGTACGCATAAAAGTTCGATTGCACCTTCATACTATTTACGATGTCGTGACACAAATATGAAAACAAACAATTACCAATTAACTGAACAGACAAACTGAGATCGGACGGCGTTTGATGTTTGTTGTCGTTCGCGTCCAACAAAGCGGGATAGGCAGTTTTAGGCGAGTGGAGGCATTGGGCGCAAAATGAGCCATTTACACAACTACGCTTGCGCGTCAATCTCGCACATGCATGCAAGTATGACCGTCGGCATGCTCTCACTCATGCTGCTCAAATACTCCTACTACTCTGTGCCGAAAAACAATCGTCATACTAAATCTGTAACGGGGTACACAAGCTGTGGTTATGTGAAATAACTCAGCTTTGCGGAATTACAATTCACGCACTTCTTTTAAGACCGGCCTTTATCGGCAGTGACTCTAATTGGTAGATATCCTAGAATATTAGCCATTCAGTGAACTTGGACTCTCACAGCCAACCACATTCCAGTTGTCTTAGGTTTAGTATTGCATACTTAGACCTAAAGGCTCACACCAAAGGGTGGAGCCGCACTTCCGACTCAATGATCAGTTACACTTTTGAGCACTCAAACCCAGTGTCTTGTTTGCTTCCCGTCTTATCGACTG
>JAADWX010000629.1:0-17338 GCA_023336405.1 Globisporangium echinulatum | reverse complement strand
GTGCGTGTGGCAGTGTGAGTACAACAGCAGCGTGTTCGTACAGGTTGCACCATTCGTGTCAATAACGGACGATACGGGCTGCGAACGAGCAGCTCATCGTGTGTGCATCACAAACAACGTGGGAGTCGAGTGTCATGACAAGTATACTCGCAAAGGCATTGAGTCAAGTGTCACGATAAGTTTGTAAGCGGGTGGTTGGCAGCGACTCCTGTGTGTGATGGCGAGTGGCCGTCGGTACTTACCTGCAGTCGAGACGCTCGCTGCCTGCAAATCTCCTCGCACAGACGAGCAAACGCAAACAAGCAGCCGGAAGTCGTGCATGGAGAAAGTGGCCGCATGTACATGGCCGTACGACATGCTCGCTTATCCTTCCTCTGTCTTCTGCGCGCTCTCCCAAAATACAAGCAAGCGAGCGAGCGTGGTGGCGACAGTGTGCAATGCCGTACGACGCGCGCATACTCGAACCCTGTCGAGCGGACATGGCCGTACGACGGTGCGAGACAGTAGGTATATCGTGGACCATCCCGCACGAACTTCAAATTGTGCTCTACGTCGACAACGGTGTCTGGTGACAAGCATCGAGCGTCACTCGAGACGACCTTCACGTTGCGAGAAGAGTAATGTTGCAACGCACATGTGCGTTGATCACCAACGTACTCGTTCAAGCAGTGAAGATCGTGCATCCTTTCGCGGCTCAAGATCGAGATTGCTGGTCAATCACTCTGCTTTGAAGTAGCAACAACTCGACATTGTAGCCCTACGGACTCGACGCGTACGTCGTCGCATCCTCATCGGCATCTACGTCGTCACTGCTGTCGTCCCCATGTGTCAACCTTTCACCATCAGGCTCAGCCAGCGGATCGCTATATCTGCAACTACCACACAAAATGATGCGTGTCAAGCAGAGTAGATCAAAATTTCAAGCGTTTTGAAGTCTATAATCGACAATCATTTTGGCAAACCTCCAAGAATTTATGCTTATTTCGAGATCTGTAGACGCGGCGTGCTGCTCTATACATTTTCAAATGAAAAAGGGCCGTTTACACTAATTTCAAGTATAAACCTCTGACCTTTTAAGGGCCGCGAAGTGTCTTGAACTTGTATGTAAAAGTTGTCCATACTTTAAGCAAGTACATGGCAGGGCCGCGAAGTGTCTTGAATTTGTATCAAGAATTCGCAACGGTCACTGTACATAAAAAGGTTCTTTCTGTTTTGTTTATTTTTGAACTAATTTTAATTTCAGAGCGTTGTCTCTGCATATGTACGCGACATGTTGCCATTAAGTGCGCATCGGTCGGGTCGCATTTAATCTGCGAACTTTGTGGATGAATCTGTGTGAGGTGTTGATGGTGCACGAAAGGCTGCGGGTGTCCATGCAAGAGAGCTTCGTCTCGGCAGCTGCACATGTTTGCATCGCATGTGTCATTCACAAACTTGCAGCGTCAGACGCACACTCGACTTCCGACTTCCCTATCTCGAACCTCATCCTGACACTCGCTGTATCGCTCGCGATCTACAACAAACACACTGGCACATTTGTTGTCGTCGTTGTCGTCGAAACATTTTGCTGTAAGCCAAGCGTAGTCGATGACCATGCTGTCGCCTTCGAACAAGCGAGCCAACCACATGGTGCTCTCGCCAAGCGACCCGCACCACATTCTGTCGCCGCGCGTGACCACGAGCTACGTCGACATGACAGCAATTGCAAACAGCACAACGGACGACGACCACAAGCACATACACGAAACGACACATGGCGACGTGGAGCACCGCACGCGGTTCCTAAGTGACGCCGAGAAGCTGATCGCGAGCAACCCGCGCGAGGCGCGTCTGTCGTTCGTGAGTATGGAGGAGCACGACGCGTGGCACGTCACGTCGCTCGACAGCATCACCAAGCTGCTGAGCACGGATCTCACGCACGGACTCAGCAGCGGCAGCATCGGTGCGCGCGTCCTCAAGTTTGGCCTGAACAAACTCGATGACGAGCCACGCACGCCGCTGTACATTACGTTCCTACTGCAGTTCTACAACTTGATCATCAGCATGCTGTTGTTTGCCGCCGTCGCGTCGCTCGCGCTGCAGGAGTACGTCGAAGGCATTGCGATCCTGTTCATCGTCGTACTGAACGCAACGATTGCGACTGTGCAGGAGAACAGCGCGAGCAATGCGCTCGAAGCGCTCTCGCGGCTCTCGAGCCCGCAGTCGACCGTGCTGCGCGACGGCATCAAGGTTGTTGTCGACAGCACGGACCTCGTACCAGGCGACGTCGTGCTGCTCGCAACGGGCGACGTCGTGCCGGCCGACATTCGGCTCATCGTGAGCGCGGACCTCAAAGTGAACGAGATGCTGCTCACGGGCGAGTCCGAGGACGTGGCCAAGAGGTTCAACGCGTCTGTGGCGTCGAGCGGTGGTAGCGGCAAACTCACAGCCGACAACATGGTCTTCTCGTCCACGACGATCACGGCCGGCAATGCGCGCGGCGTCGTCGTCGAGACCGGCATGGGCACGCGCGTTGGCTCGATTGCTGCGCTGCTCAAGGCCAAGACGTCGCGCAGCAGTGCGAGCGGTCGCAACACCCGCCGGTGGCTGCGCAACCCGATCGCCGATTGCGTGGCCAAGTACCAGCCCAAGCTCACGCCGCTGCAACGGTCGCTGCACAAACTCGGGTTCGTCATGGGCGCGATCGCGCTCTCGGTGTGCGCCGCCGTGTTTGCTGTCGGCATGATCCGCGGAAACAAGGACCCGAAGCACCCGGACCGACCCGTGTGGCTCGTTATGGTCATGCTCGCTGTGTCGCTCGCGGTCAGCGCCGTGCCCGAGGGCCTCCCGATGGTCGTGACGATCTGCTTGTCGTCTGGCACGGCCGACATGGTCGAGCAGCACGTGCTCGTGCGCAAACTCGCGGCAGTCGAGACGCTCGGCGCAGCGTCCGTGATCTGCACCGACAAGACCGGGACGTTGACCGAAGGCAAGATGACGGCCGTGAAGCTCTGGGGCGACTTTCAGGAGTACGACATCACGGGCAAAGGCTTTACGCCCGAGGGCAAGATCCTGCACAACGGCGTCGACTACACGGCACCAGGTCCTACAAGCGTCCAGCTGCACGCGATGCTGCTCGCAGGCGCGCTATGCAGCAACACGCATCTGACGCAAAAGGACGTCGACGGCGTTGCGACGTGGGTGCCGCTCGGGAACTCGTCCGAGGCGCCGCTCGTCGTCGCAGCTGCCAAAGCCGGCATATGGGAGGACCGCGTCGCCGACGAGTACAAGCGCGTGGCCGAAGTACCGTTCAGCTCGTCACGCAAGATGATGGTTACGGTGCATGCGCTGCCGACCGCAACATCGCAGTTTGGCGCCATGGCGCTCGAGCCATCGACGACACTCGTCGCGTGCGTCAAGGGTGCGCCAAACTACGTGCTCGACAACTGCACGCGCTACTGCTGTGCCGACGGCAGTATTGCAACCCTAACGCGCGAGCAACACCGCGACGTGATGGACGCAGTCGACCGCCTGTCGTCGCAAGCGCTGCGCGTACTTGCCGTT
Source organism: Globisporangium echinulatum (assembly GCA_023336405.1). Lineage (NCBI taxonomy): Eukaryota > Oomycota > Peronosporomycetes > Pythiales > Pythiaceae > Globisporangium > Globisporangium echinulatum. The sequence continues at coordinate 13,795 of JAADWX010000629.1, read as the reverse complement.
GCGATCCAGCCACTGTCGACACTGCCGTACGCAGCAGACTGCGATGACGTGGACGAGAAGTTTGCAGCGCTCGCCAAGCCGCTCGTGCTGCTCGGACTCGTCGCGTCGATCGACCCGGAGCGCGACGGCGTGCGCGAAGCGATCGCGACCGCGCGGCTCGCGTCGATCCGCACGGTCATGATCACGGGTGACTACCTCAAGACTGCAGTCGCGATCGCACGCAACATCAACTTGCTGCAGACCGACAGCGGCGTCGGCGCAGAGCTCGAAGCGACTGACTGCGTGCAGCTCCGGCCGCGCGACGGCGCGTACTTACCCGAACACGAGATCGACGAGATCACGTCGCGCACGACCGTGTTTGCACGTGCAAAGCCCGAGGACAAGATCGAGATTGTCAAGTCGCTGCAGCGCCAGGGACTCATCTCAGCAATGACTGGTGACGGCGTGAACGACGCGCCGGCACTGAAAGAGGCCGACATTGGCGTCGCCATGGGCATCTCCGGCACCGAAGTCGCAAAAGGCGCGTCTGACATGATCCTCACGGACGACAACTTTGTATCCATTGTTGCAGCCGTTGAGAAGGGCCGCGTGATCTACGCGAACATCCAGAAGTTTGTCATGTTCCTCCTGTCGACAAACGTCGGTGAGATCATCTTGATCTTCACGACCGTCGCAGCGGGCTTCCCGGCGCCGCTCGAGGCGCTGCAGATTTTGATCTTGAACCTGTTCTCGGACGGCATGCCAGCCGTCGCGCTGAGTCTCGAAAAAGCGGACCCACGCATCATGGAGGACAAGCCGCGTCCAAAGACACAGCCGCTGATCCACGGCCGTCTGTGGCTCCTCGTGGCGCTCAACGCAGTGTTCATTGCAAGCGGTGCGATCGCCGTGAACATGCTCGGCGTGTACTGGAACTTTGGTCGCCTCGAGCTCACGGAGATTTTGAAGCAGGGTGGCGGCGCGCACGAAAGCGACTTTCGCGACGTGACGTGCGACCGCTGGAGCGAGCACGGCTGGAAGACGTACGGCAACTGCAACGCCAGGTACGCGAGTGGGGACTTGGTGTTCCCGGGTTTGCCGACGCGTGACAAGTTTGAGAACGCGACGATGTACTGCGAGGGCGGCGCGTACGAGTGCCTCTCGGAGGGCATCGCGCGCACGCAAACGATGACGTTCATCTGCATCACGTACACCGAGGTGCTGCGCGCGTACACGGTCCGGAGTTTCACGCTGCCGATGTTCGTCGGTATGTTCTCGAACAAGTACATGCAGTTTGCAGCCGCGCTGTCGATCGCGCTCACGATCGTCGTGACGAACGTGCCGGTGATCATGACCGACGTCTTTGGCTTTGCATACATCTCGTGGTTCCAGTGGCTCGTGTCGATCGCTGGCGCGCTCAACGCCGCCTTCTGGGGTGAGGTCGTCAAGTTCTTCCTTCGCTACAGTGACCGCAAGAAGGAGCGAATGTTACAGCAGCTGCAGTTGCGGCCGAGCGATTTTGACTCCTTGAAAGAGCCGCTGCAGTAGTAGACACAGTAAGTCAGCCTGTCACTGGACATTGTAAAAGTCGTTGTTTGCCCATTTGTTGTATCTGCATGCTGTGTACGACACCAGCAAGACTCATGAGTGTCTAGATTTGTAGACGTCCATCTGTTCGACGACTGTGCGCACGTGATTGCGCCGCCCTGCGAGTGGCCGATAACACGTAGCCGTGCTGGCACGCTGCCGGTTCGTGATGGATGATTGTGCGGATCTGCGCGATCGCGATCTGCACCTGGGTCTCGAGCGCTTGCACGGATCAGCTGTCAGTGCAGAACGAGAGCGACACAAAGACGCGACCTTCGTGCACGAGATTCGCAGGGAAGCGGCAGCCCGACTTGGCGTTTGATAGCACGTCGTGGAAGAAGACGACCGGCAGCGACGTCACCTGGAGCTCCTCTGACAGCACACGTACCATAGACCATGCTGTATGTCACATACGACCGAGAACGACATCAGATCGTACCGCGTAACATCGCACGACATAGCCGCATGGAAGCGCGTGCGAGCACAGATCGACACAGAATGCGAACATGCTGCGCGAGCAAGGATATGTGTAATATTGACCATAACGACTCACAACGCAGAACGACATACTGCACACCGCATTGCATCGCTGCTCAACACATCGCATCAGCCGCCACATAGAATCGATCCACGACAACGCGTTCCATTCGATTGCACAGACAGTCAAAGTGAGTTGCATCGTGTGTTTGGTGTTTTGAAGCGATAGAAGCGGTTCGTGTCGTCGATCAGGGCAGCAGTGCCAAGCGTCGTCAACACACTCCAAATCCTGGTTCGCATTGTTGCAAATGGCGCGTCACTACCTGCCTCTTTGATTTGCACCGAGCTTGCAGGAGTCACCAACGTGTTTACACGTCTAGCATCAAACACGCACGCGATCACATGCGTCGCTTTCCCAGCGAAGAGTGTCAGTCTCCGCTAACACCAGCGAGTTGACTTGCGTCGCTATGTCTCGTACAACATGGGTACATTTTGTGCCTTTACAAGCGTCAGTGGTTGATGCAGCTGTCGACGAGCGCGCGCTCTCACATACCAGTGGAACATGACGCGCTTTATGCGGACGGAGAAGATTCTACATCCGTTGTTTGCTCCTGTGCGCGGCGTGCACTTTCAGCAACAGCAGGAATCGCACCGGTCGACAGGATTGCGCATATTCCACACCTGCATTTCGTCGTTTTCTGCTGTCGTTTTGTTGCAGTTTTGGACGGCACTAAATGTCACAGTTACGGGGATTCCTCGTGCGAGTGACATTGCAAGCAGCACACAAAGGCGCATTCTGACTCTGGAACACAAAGCGGCAGCTCCTCAACGACGCCAATGGCCGCCGCAGTGGCGACGACGAAGATGACGACAAAGCGCACGCGACTGCGTCCACATAGTCTTGCACGCCACGCACTATTGTTTGCTGCGCTATCTGCGAGCGCGCGTAGAGTAGCAGCGCTCGCGCTCTCGTCCAAACGTGCGTGTTGCAAACGTTCTCTTGCTCGATCTTGCTTGCTCGTTCGTTCAGATCGACTGCATCTGCATGTGTGTGCATGCGTGAGAGCGACTCACATACGCACGTATCACTGCTGCTAATACTGCTGTCCATCAGCGAGCAAGCAGCGCATTGAGATCCGCGTGCAGGACTACTCGTTTAGTGGTGCGTATGAACGGTTGCAGAAGCTCTCCAGGCAGTGGTTCAGTACCACATGCACTCATGCATGCTGCAGTGTACATCATATGTACTTATGCGTGTATATGTGGATGTGACTGTGTGGATGCACAGATGGACCAAGTGAGCGTCCGATGATCGAAGTCGAGGCGAAAGACATGCAAGGCTCCGAGATCTACGACGCTGTCCTCGGTGCGTCCTGCAACATTAGCGCTGTGTTCATATCGTATCGTATTGCTCTGTGTTTGCATGCTGTGTGTCATGTGTCGAGTGTATTCACTCATTGTACTGTTCGTACACGCCTCTGTTGCTCTCTGCTCGCTCGGTAGCAATGGCGTTCGACGACAGTCATCCCGACAACGCCGACAGTCCGGACCAGACACAACGCGAGCAACTGCCGCACCAAGACGCGCTCTTGCTTGCATTACTCGTGCTCTGCAGCGCACAGCTGCTGCTTTACAGCGCAGCGTGCTGCTGGTCGCTCCTGCGACGCTGTCTTCGCAAAGCCAAGACAAGCAGCAAAGCGTGTGCTGTACAGCCAGCAGCTGCAACAACGCACGACCAACGCAAGTGGGACGACGAGTCACTGAGTGCTGAGTCGTCGAGCAACTTCGCAGCTGCCAGCAACAGCGACGATCTCACTCGGCGCTGCTTCAGGCAGCTTGTCGCGCTCGTCGAGACGCTCCAACACGAACTCTGTCGTGACGCCACGCGGCCTGAGCCTTTGGATCTCGATACCCACAACGTGCAGCTCGTCGACATTGTGCACGCACTCGAGCAGCTGCCGTTTGCAGCGCACGGTCTCGCGACAGCGCGTATCGAAGAGCAGCTTGCAGCTGTTCGTTGCGACGTCGATGCACCAAACACTGACGCCGATCACGCTTACCAGCGTCTCGAAGCGCTCGTCAAGTCGCTTCAGTATATTCAGCATACGATCGAGCGTCGAAAGCGCCGTCGCGCTGCGAGTTGCAGTGACTTGAAGGTTCCGGCGAATGACAGAGTCCAAAGACGCAGCAGCACGAGCGAGATGATCGACGCGTCAGACACTGAGCTTGGCAAACCGCTGAAGCTGCCGCTGGGCTTTACAGCCGAGATGTTTGCAACGCTCGGCAACGCGATACTTGCGCAGACTGCAGAGCGTCGACGAATTGCGAGCAATGACGAAGACGAGCACGCACAACAGCGCGAGTGATGCGAGAAGATCGAGATCGCGAGATCGCGAGATCGAGATCGCGAGATCGCGAGATCGCGAGCTGCCGTCATGGCTGTTCACAAACGTCGTGACTGCTTGTTCCGACAAGTTGAAGTATTAATTTAACACAAATTTATAAAAACATAAAATACTGAAAGATGATGTTGCGTAGCGAATGAAGCACTGGAAATGGGAGAAATATGGTGTGTCCCACACAAACGACGCACGATTCTCTTATCAAAACCGCAAGCAGAAGTGGCGCGAGCAGCAGCAGCGACGAGATCGATCGATCGATCCCGGGGTCTGTGTGCATCAGAGAGCGTCCGAGAGTGAGTGATCCAGTGACCGACAACACAGGTGTTGACGACACACGTATGTGCGCAAGAGGCATGACGTCGTTTGGCATTTGTGCGCACGTCCACCGCCGATGCGCACTTGTAGCAGCACTTGTGGCAATCGCCGTGCTTGCAGCAGGTGCACACGCCGATGACGGTACGATGCAGGAGTGTGTGCATCTACAACTATCGTCACATCACAAACGTATCGCTGGCCATCTTCCATTGCGTGTACTAACTGCTGTCTGTGCATATGAAGACGTCACGACAGTCGAGATCCGCGTCGAGGACTTTTCGTTTGCCGGTATGTGTGCGTGTATGTGTGCGTGCATGTGTGCATGTGTGTAGGAGGGGACTGCAGCAGTTGCAACAGCACGTCAAGCGCCCCATATGGCATCGAGTCTGTACAACGCTGGACATTAACGCTGACTGAGAATGTACGGCAGACGGTCTGAGCGAGCGCGCAAGCGTCTCGGTCGAAGCGCAGGACATCCACGGCTCGGATCTGCTGCGCGCAGCAGCTGCGAGTGACGCGCAGCCGTCATTACACGCGCCATCACAGCAACGACGACCTGTGCCAACAAGCACTACGCGACCTGCGCCAACAAGCACTACACGACCTACGCCAACAAGCACTAAGCAACCGCCTTCGCAGTCTCTACTACCAGCGACTGCAGCTGTCACAGCAGCTGCTGACGCTTTGCTTGAGCTAACGCTCCAGGACCAGGCCGTCGTGCTCGTTGTCGTCGTCGCAGCTTTCGGTTTCGCTGCGCTCGTAGGCGTCGCGATCGTGAACCTCGTGCGCTTTGCGTGGCACGTTGCAGCCGAGCAGCGCGTGCTGCGATTGCTCTTTTGCGACACAGTTGACATTGCAACAATGCGCAAACATGTTGCAACAAATGCAACAATTGCAACCTCGCCATTGCTGCAACGGTTTGCAACATTGCGGCTCGAGCAACGCGAGTTTGTTGCTGCTGCATCGGAGCTGCACGTGACGCTCTCGATGTTGAGTCTCGACGACGACGCGCTCGTACTGACCGGCTTGCCGCAGGCAAAAGCGGGGACTGACGCGCCGATGTCGCTGCTCGACGTGCTCGATGCGCTCGAGCAGCTCCGGCGCGACGGCGAGCGCGTTGTACACGCAGTTGTGCAGCTCGCGCCAAGCGTCCCATCGCGCTGGCAGCGGTTTGTCGACACACGCGCGTGGCTCGCAACGACCGACGCTGCGCTCGCTAGGCTCGACGCCCACAGCACGCGCGTGCAGCAGCTCGCAGCGCACATTGCCGACACGCTCATGGACCGTTTGCAGCGCGGCGAGCCAGTTGCAAAGAGCACGCTCACGCCATTGCTTGCAGCACTGCGATCCAGCGCTGACAACAGTTGCAATACGACACCGTCATCGTCCACATCGTCAGCAGTCGACAGTGTTGGTGTTGGGAGCAGCAGCGACGAGTTGCGGTTCTTTGCAAAAGCGTTTGACGAGATTGACGCGCAGCAGCAAGTGCGCGTCGAGCTTCAGCACGCAGTCGCAAGCTACAGTCGCGCGGTCAAGACGACGACGCCAGCACCATCGACCGAGTTGGGCCGCGAATTCGAGACGTTGGCAGCTACGACTGCTGCTACGACTGCTGCTACCGACCCAAGCAACGACACTGACAATGACGCGATCGACGAGCTCGCACACGCTGCACTCAACGACCACGAGCGCGTCGTGCTCACGCGGCGGCTCGAGCGGTGCGTCGACCGCGCCGAAGCGCTCGGCGTCACGCACTTTGACGAAGTCGAACGCGCGCAGGACGCGCTCGAGCGCGCACAGCGCGACGCGTTCTGTGCTGCGCTCTTCCAGCGCGACAGCCGCGCAACGTCGACACTCGAGTCGCTCGCACGCGAGTTTGTCGGCTTAGGTGCGCACCGACCAGACGCAGTGCTCAAAGCCGGCGAGATTCTTGCAAACCGGAGCAACACGCTCTTGCTTGTCACGAGTCTCCGCAGCATGTTTGACGACCTGCGGCAGCACGCGCGCGCGCGCATGGACGAACGCCGTCGGCGCGACGCGGCAAAGTTGGTGGCGCACCGCGTGCGGCTGCGCGACAAGCTTGCGTTCAAGCAGCAGCTCGCAGCCGACAAGCGTGAAGCGAAGCGCCGAATCCAGCAGCAGCGTGAGTTGGCAATCCAGCGCGCACAGTTAAGCGCTGACGCGCGTGCGCGCTGTACCGAACTTGTCGCCCAGCGCGAGCGTACAGTTGCGACACTGTTCAAGTTCGACGCGCTCGTTGTGCTGCTCGTGATGGCGCTCGTGTTTGTCGAGAGTCTCCGGCAGCTCACGGTCTTTGCGCCAGTGTGTCGTGCTACTGATACCGACACGTCATCATCAACATCGTCGTGGCTGCTGTCGCGAGGCATGACGTCTGTCTTTGGCGGCGCAACGCAGTCGTTTGCGGTCCTAACATGCCAAGTCGCGTTTGGCGCCAAAATGGCGGCGCTATTGCTGCTGCTCGCACTTGCAGTCACCGTGCTCGCGCAGCTCCAAGTGCTCGCTGTCGTCATGCCAGCTGCGCTTGGGTTTGCGCTCTACTACGTACGTGCCGAGTGGGTCAACATGTTGCTGCGCACACCGCTCGTCGGGGCGCTCTACGCGGTCAACGCTGCTGCGCTCTACGCGCTGCACCGACCGGTCGAGCGCGCAGCAGCCACCGTCGCAGCCGCAATGGCAGCACCAACGCCCGACAGCAGCAGCGACGCTGTTGTACTATTGCCGCCGCTGCCAAATCTATCGATGGCTCGGCGCGTCGTTGCGTTTGTGCTGTTCCCACTGCTGTCGTTTGCGCTGAGTGTCGTCGTTGGCATTGGCGTCGCGTGCGACGATCCGCAACAGTGCGCAGTAACAGCCGTCCGGACACTCGTGCCAGCAATGCAACGCGTCGCAGAGCTCATGCGCGTTGCGTACGGCTTGGACTGACTGGTTGCGACAGACTGATAGTCAGGACAGGTCGAGACGGCGCTTCATTCCCATCACATGCCGACTAAGTTATCAACGAGGCGTCGGTGCACGAACGTGAATGAGTCTGTCTGTTTGTATGGGTTTGTGGCTGTTGTGATTCAGTTGGGCCTAGTGGATGATGGTAAAGGTTGTGAACGTCTTAGCCTGTGCTTAATAGGCTGGGGAGTCGGGCGATGCAGGAGCTGGCAGCAGACAAAATGAGAGCTGGAGCGACTCACGTGAAGATGACGCAGAGCGCTGCTGCGATCGTACCGGCGGCTGCTGCAATGCCAACGCAGATCGCAGTCGGCAGCGACTGTGGCGTGGCTGTTGCGTCGGTCGTCGCCACTGCTGCTGCCACTGGGGCCTCGAGCACGCTGTCGGTTGCAGCAATGACTTGCTCCTTGCGCTGCAACAGCAACTGCTGCTGCTTGACTGCCGCGACTGTGCTGGTGATGGTGCTACTGCCGACTGCAAGCTGCTGTTGCTTGTCGTCTGCTTTCTTCTTGCGACGACGCATGGACTTGGACAGACCCTTGGGCTCGGACGACTGCGGCTGTGGCTGCGGCTTGCGTTGGCGCCGTGGCGACGGCGTCGCAACTTCGACTTCAGCAGCTGTGAGTCGTGGCAGCGTCGGCATTGGCTTGGTAGCAGTGGCTGCTGCAAACTCTGGTACTGCCACTGAGTCGGCTGCGACCGCGAGCACGTCGAGCGTGTGAGCAGCAACGACAACGTCATCGTCGTCGATCGGCTCGTCGTCGTCCGTGTCGCTCTCGATGGGCGCGACGACTGCGAGGTCGACGGACTCGGGGTCGCGACGGAAGATGTGGTCGGCGTGCTGCAGCAGCGTCGTGACAAAGCACGCGCCAAGGTCGGCGCGTTTGGCATCGTCACTGTCTCTAGCTGATGCGTCTGGCTCCGTTGATGCGATCTCGATGATCGCAGCGTGGTGCTGCCGCACGATCGTTGCGAGGAGCTACAACCACATTCACATACAGTAGAGTGAATGGATGAGTCAGCACGAATTCGGCCATGTATGTAGCCAGTTTAGTCGCGTCCGTCCGTCTCAGCTAGTCAGTTCAGCCAGTCAATCAAGTCGGGACAGAGCCAAGACGTACTGCGTTTGTTGGGTCGCGCGCTGCGAGCTGCTTCCAGAGCGTCGTGAGCGCGTCGAGGCACTCGCGCTGCTCGATGCGGAGCGAGTCGATCGCGTTCACGATCGGGTACAGCAGCGGCAATGCCACGTCTTTTGCACTGCGACTGCGCGCAACGTACTCGAGCGTCGAGAGCACCATACTGAATGGCCCACAGTGCACAATCGGCGCGTCGAGCAGCGCGAGGTACGTTGCAAGCAGCGCAGCGAGCGCCGCGCACTGCGTTGTCGCTTTGACGCGCTGCATGCGAAAGTGCCGCCGGATCGCACTGAACGCGCGCGCTTCGTGCACGACGCCGTCAAACTGGTTGCTCGCGACTTCGGTCTCGACGAGTGCAAGCAGCGCTGTGTGTAGATCGTGCTCAAGTGCGCTCGCGTGCATTGCAAGACGAGATGCGTTGTCGTGCAGCAGCACGTCGTCTGCGACAAGCGGATGTTGAGCGACAAACACGTACAAGTAGAGCGCGAGCACGCGAATGAGGTGCAGCAGCACGCAGTTGTTCTGCACGCCGCGGTCGTTTGCGAGCGACATGGCGATCTGCTCGCGCTCGCTTGTAGTCGCAGTCGACGGCTCGTCGCGCACTGTTGCGATCTGCTTGCTGTTGCTTGCGCGGTGCATGTCGACAACGGTTGCCATCTCGTTCGTGTGTGTGGCGGACGTTTGCTGGTGTCTTGCTACGACGTACGCGAAGTCAAGTGTGTCACTGGACGATCGAACGTGTGGACGAGAGTGCGTGTGGGCGATCGAAGAGCGCGCGTGTGTGCTGATGAAGATCGATCGAGGTGTCGACTGAGCTTGCACGCGGCAGAGCAGATCGGGAAGTACTGTGCCACAGCGACCACCGACGTCGTCCTCGTCGTCGTCGTCGTTGAGCGCGTGCGGTTGAGCTCACACGCGCTTGTGCGACCTGCGTTTCAGATGCAGTCGTAATGTGTGGCAGTGGATGCGATGCAGTCTGATGCGATGAAATCACGTGCGATGAAACGAATACGAAAATAAACACGTCTAAAAATGGATAGTTCTGCTAAATTCGGAAGTCGTGTCCAGTGGTGTAAATTATCTCGAGAAGTCGTGCGCATAATTTATACACATGCAACCTCTGACAATTCGATATCGTATCAAGTGACTTGAATTTGTATCGAGAAGTCGTGACAATACTTTAATGAAGTGAGATCTGCATATCATTCGCCAACATTTTCGGATAGTCGACAACAAACATTCATTACAAAAGTTGGCATACTATTAAACAATAGTGTCAAGTCAAAGTACATGTTACATTCTTCGGACGCACTTTACCACTGTGGTTGCAAGGATTCAACCTGTCACAGTTTCGGAGAACCGGTGGTGATCCCAACAATTTGGTAATGGTGTTAAGGTGAACGATAGATTACAATAGCGATACGATGAAGCAAGCCGGTTTTAACAAAACGAAGCTCTCGTTCACATCGCCAGTACAAGAACCTGAGATTGTGAGTTTGCGAGTGCATGGCATAGGTCAACAAATATAGATATCATTCGCTAACAGTGTTTGACTCGCTACCAACGTCACCACCAGCGTTGCAAAGCTTCAGTGTGAGGGTGGTCGATGGCGAAGACGACGATGAGAGCAGTGACAACGCGAGAGAGATGGAGAAGTAGTGTAACGATGCCAATGACGAAAAAAGCGTTATAATACACGCTGTTGATGTTGGTGTCGACAAGGCGTACGTAGGAAATGAGGCTGATGAGGACTGTGCAGCATGCGGCAAAGCTGAGCGAATACATTATCTCTGACGGAGAGGTCGAGATGTTGTGCACCCATTAAAATATTTGACGAGTTTTTACAAGATGAATCGTATCCTGACGTTTTCAGTGGACAGTCGCACAGCGCATTTGAGGCGCGAGACTCGCCTTTTCATCTACTTCTTGCCTGAGAAGAATAAGGTCAAGTGCAGCAGAGTCATAGATCTTCATTTGCGCCAGAAACCGTACAATCGGCCCAGCAACTGGAGTCGAAAAAGGACCTCTATTTATCAGGCCAGCAACTGGTATCGAAGGTGAACAGTCGCGCACGGATGTGCGACCGGCGCGCATTCCAGCCTCATATTTTGATGCAGCACAAAAAGGGCTGTGCGCCAATGTCTTTCATTGTGTTTCCAGTCGGCACGTTTTCGCGCTGTTCCCGAGAAACGACGTCGACTGATATGTCGTAATTCCCGATTGGTATTATACCGGCGTCCAATTCGCATTGCATTTGCTCAATCGACAGATATACACGATCGATGCGATCACCAATTTGCTGGGCTTATACAAGGACGTGATCAAAAATCGCGTGAAGTGTCCAGCTACACACGGCGAGTACAAGATTTCGATGGCGAAGGAGTTCCTAATGATGACAGCATTGCCATGGCTATACACCAAGCCAGTGCAATCACTGTCGACAGGAGGTAGCCGCGAAGAGACAGCGATACGTACGTGGGTGATGACGTATCCTTCGAGCCTTTGCATGCGAAACTGCTCGAGGTTACCACGGCAACGTTTTTGTGATATCGTGAGTATCATTCGGGACGTTGCACGCGCAGCGCTTCTCGAGGTGACCATGTCGGCATTCGGCGTAAATGTGAGTTGTGCATGATGTAATGGGCTCTCCTATACCATTACATGGAGATCGATGTGGACCGCATCATCTCGAGCGCGTAACGCTGGGACACGGATACTGAGTCAAATACCGGTAGTACCGTAGTGTACCCACGTGCGCAGGATGACATCACAGGTTGATGTCATGAGGCATTCCGGCACAGCACAGTAGAGATTCGCGGTAATCACTACTGGGCGCAATCATGTGCGGAATGATGGTCCCTGCTCTTGGGGACCAAGGCAAGTGACGCAGTCAGCGTCACGGTTCAAGTTCAAGTGAGGGGTACGAGCCAATCACAGCGCTGGGATATTCCCACCATACTTCAAGTTCAAGGTCGATGGGTTGAACGTGAGTGCATCCAAGGTTATATATGTAGGTTTATATGTAGGGGCGAGGTTTTATCCATAAAACCTCTAGGAGCCCTTCAAGTGCATTAGGAGCCGCGGCGAGCAGCGCCGCGAGCAGCAGCAGGAACCAGGACTGCATTATAACTCAGTTGCAAATTTACTATCAAGCACACAAGTGGCCTCCGCTCCTCTCTCTCTGCGACCTTCGGCTCAAGACCAACTCGGCCAAGGCAATCGGCTCTCCCAGCGAGAGTTCCCTTTGCCGAAGTCAGCGCTTCCTCACGACACGGGATCAGTGCCGTCCAGCTGTTCGCTCACGCGATAAGCAGGACTGGCCTGAGTCCCATTACACATAATGCACATGTTGATCTTTTATTGTCATTGTCAAACCTGCATGTTGTCTGATTTGTGAATCGGGTCGACTTGTATGGAAGCAGGCCGACAAAGATTCTCCAACGCGACAGCATAACCGACTTAACGGCTGACTACTGCCAGCCAACGCATGTGCGAAAACCAGGAATTCTACTACACGAGCGTCGATGCATGGGCATGCAAAGTGTGCTCTATAATGAAGTCACCGAAGAAGAAGCGATGGCGGCTTGCGCGCGACGCATTACCTGCCATCAGCATTACCTGCCATCAGCACTGCTGCCAGCGCTGTTGATCTGCAGCCCGACATCAGCGCAGCACCAAGAGTGGCGTTGCAGGCAACAACGGCGGCGAGAGCAAGGATGCAACTGCAGACGACGACACCACAGTATCGCATAAAGACGATGCAGCCATTGGCGAAGCTGCAGCCACAGGCGAAGGTGTCTGAAATGATCAAGCTGCAGACACCAGCGCATCAAGCAGCACGCACAAACTTCGTAACAAGGTGAAACTAATGGACCCCCGCAACGCCACCAAGTCCTCTACGATGCGTGCTCAGATGACGAAGTCAGGTACGCTGAGCGTGCTCACTCTGCTGCTACTCACTCGTACACTGCACTCACACGCTCTTCAATCATTCGCACACACTATCTATGCAACGTCGCTCGGCACCGTCGCTCGATCGACATGTGATTTCTGATCTTGATTTACAAACAGTCATCCGTAGCTCGCATGTTGACTATTGTAAAATATCGATACAAAAGTAAACATGCAATAAGATCTATCGTACTTCAGGCAGGCACATAGTACTTTCTATATACTTTGCATATTGGAAGGATGAGCATGAAGACAAAAAGTGGTGTACAACTAATGTGTGGGGAATGGACGGATAAAGGCGACGCGCTTATAATTGAAGCAGTTTTGTGTCATGTGACGATCGCCAATGAGAAATACAATCGAGTTCACCTCTCAGCCACTCTATTTTTGTTAGGCGTTGATTACTGAGTGACACATCGCAAGCGATAAAGCAGCTTGAGTCATATCGGTGTGCAGGCGTTCGAGCTCGATCACTTCATCTCGCTCCACATGTGCGCGCATAACCTCAACCCAACGTGCATGTCCATCCAGAATCGTCTATCTTCGACACGAGTGATCGCGACAGCTTCAACGCTGAGATCAATTGACGAGTTAACGTTGGGAAGAAACACAGCAATGGACCTCTACGAATCTGATTCCAAGGGATCCAGGCACGCCTGAGCAACCTTCCGTGCGCTTCTTCCAGCACACAAGACCTTTGCGACCAACAGTTGGAGGAGCAGTAAGCGAAGATGATTGGAGCGACCAGCAGTTAGCTGTCATGACCCCACGATTGCTACTCCTGCTTGTTTGATAGCGCTCACTCGCATTCGCACATTTGCAAGAGCGACGGGAAGCAGCACCCTTCATCACTCCAAAGACAGACAGCTATGCTGCAGAGCACGACGCTCGCGAGCGTGTACCAGCAGCATCCGGCGTTGTTCGTAGGCAGCGCCGTGCTGCTCGTCGTGACGCTTGTGCCAGCTGCGGCGACTGCGAGTATCATGTGGC
>JAADWX010000628.1:0-17341 GCA_023336405.1 Globisporangium echinulatum | reverse complement strand
AGTGGGACTCGGACAGCGACACGGAGACGCCGGCGTTCGACAGTAAACAGGACTTTGTGACGCTCGAGAGCACTGCGACGACCACCGTCACTGACAGCGATTCGAAGAAGCAGAAGAAGCGCGCTGTGCGGCTTGCCAAGCAGCAAGGTGGCAGTGACGCTACGAGCAGCGCCGCAAACGTCGCGGCGGCTGCGAGCAGTTCGAAGCAGTCGCGCGTCGTGTACCTCGGCCGCATCCCGCACGGCTTTTACGAGAAGCAGATGGCCGGCTTCTTTAAGCAGTTTGGCGTCGTCAAGCGCCTTCGCTTGTCGCGCAACAAGCGCACGGGCAACTCGAAGCACTACGCGTTCATCGAGTTTGAAGAGGCCGAAGTTGCGCAGATCGTTGCGCGCACGATGCAGGGATACCGGCTGTTTGATCACACGCTGTCGTGCCACATCGTGCCGGCGCACGCTGTGCACGAGCGCATGTTCTTGGGCGCGAACAAGCCGTTCAAGCCGCTGCCGTGGGCTGCGATCGCACGCAACAAGCACAACGCCGAGAAGAGTTACGAGCAGACGCTTGCGCTCAACGAACGGCTTGTACGAAAGGAGAACCACAAGCGCAAAGCGCTCAAGGCGCTCGGCATCGACTACGACTTTCCAGGCTACGCTGCGCAAGTGCCGGCCAAGCAGACGCACATCACGTTCGAAGATTAGGTCAAGCTGTGGATGATTGGTGGAGGCGATTTGGCGGATGGTGGTATACATACAGCGCGCATTGTGAATGACACGCGCCGACCCGATGCTCGATACTCTACGTCACCTGTGCTTCTTTCCACCGCATACCTGTTGCGCTTTTGTGTCTGGACGTACTAGTAGTGGGAGTGTGTCCGTCCGCCAAGACGCTCGACCATGGTGGCATCGATGTGTTCGTAACTGCTTCGGTGTTGCTGGTGGTGAAGTGGTGCAACAGCTCCTATCGCGGCGAAGTGTTCCAACTGAGCTGATCGCTCGCATCGCTCCAGCTACTCGCACACGGATCGAATGTCAAAGCCAACCGAGAAGTCGCTCTCGCTCGTCCGCGCTCCTGCGCTCGTGTTGCTGCTGTAGCGTGGCGTCAGCACCCGCTGCTGCTGGCGCAACACAAGCGGCTCGCGAGCCGTGTGGCACCGCGGCGTGCGGCCGCTACCACACATCGTCGGCTCGACTGACAAGCGCTGCTGCTGCTTCATCTTCGCCTCAACGAGCTGCTTGACCGTCGTGTCGCGGTGCCACGCGTCCGTGAGCGTCTTGCGCTGCGCGTCGCGGTCGTGGCGTTGCTGCTGCTCGACGCTGTCCATCTCGCAGCGCAAGCGGCGCAACGCGAGCGCGTCGTCCCGCAGCTGCTGCTGTTTGTCACTTGCACGTTCGGCTTCGCGCGCGGTCATTTGGCTCAGCAAGTGGGTCTTGAGGTCCTGCTTGTTGCGCTCAATGTACTTTGGGTCGTCAAACCCAAGGCGCGTCCACTCGCTGTCGCAGTAGAACGAACTTGCAGACGCGTCGATGTGCTTTTGCGCATGTCTGTCGCTCAGCCGCGCACTGCGCTGCTCGTCTATTTGGTTGCGCACGTAGCGCTGTAGAGCATCGGCGCGCGCGCGTCGCATCGTCGCTTCCAGTGCGATCGCTGCGACGTCGCGCTGCTGCTGCCGATGCGTGTCGCGTGCATACGCGGCTTCGCGGTCGACGTCATCTGCGAGATGCGACACGTGACGTCGGAACGCCGCGTCCATGACAGCAGACTCGTGTCGTAAGCTAGGCGACCGCGGCAATAGAGCGAGCGCCTCCAGCTCGTCCGCGAGACTTGGAGACGCCATTGTATCGCCCGCGACGGTCTCTACGTTGCTCTGACTCGTCAATAGCGCAACGTCACACTTGGTCGCGTCGAGACGCGGGCTGTCGACGTCTGCAGCAGCGTCATCGTCACTACTGACCATCAGCGACCGCGCGACTTCGTCTTCGAGTTGTCTCGGAATCTCGAGCGGCTCAAAGACCATCGCGACGCATCGGTCCTTTGCAACGAGCCGCCCGACGTTGAACGCAATCGACAGCATAGCGCCAGCGCCAGCAGCTTCGCCAATGCGCTGCAGGAGGTCGCGCACGCCGCTGCTCACGACGTCCTTGGTGAGTTGTTGCGAGAACTTGATGGCGATCTTTGTGCAGTTGAGCTCTTCGAGCGGCGCCATAGCGCGACTGTTGCTGTTTAGCAGCGACCACTTGTGCGTCAGGCCGTACGTGCGCACGAACGAGTCAGCGAGTAGGAGGATAGGCCGCAGCTTGCGCTCGTTGCGCGATGTCGTGCTCGCCTCGTAGCTGATGGTCGCAAACGTCGCAATGTGCACGCCCTGTTACGCACACACTTACACGTTCTCTTAAGCATCTGCCTACTCGGTGTATACAATCACAGATAGACAGCACACAACATACCTTGCCAATGTCAAAGCGTGACGAGATCCAGTCGTTCAGTGCGCGCCAGACGTCGGCGAGCGTCTCGCGCTTCTCGTCAGCAGCGCCTTTCGTGCGCGTCCTGCGCGCGCTGCAGTCGTCGAGCAAGTGCTTGAGCGTGTAGAGCGACATGGCGCGACCGTCACCAAGCGCTCTGCTGCCTTCTGCGCAAGCGCTTGCGTGTGCGATGCCGAAGCTCTCTTCGGTAGGTTCAAGTCTGTCTGTGGCTCGACCATCGACCATCGCTCTTGGCGGCTATTAGTAGCCTTAGCGTCCATGTATCTGGTTACTAGCCACACGAGGTCTCTCTAGCCACATACACGGCGTCGGTAGAGCATCAGTGGCACGTAGTGAAAGCAAGAGAGAGAGAGTACACAACACATGAGAGCAAACGGTATCGATAAATATGAGCACAAGCTGGTTGCTATGCCGACACGCGATTGCGACTGCGACTGCGACTGCGGTCGACACAAATGCTCAGACGGCGCGACATTGCGATCTCTGAGCACTCCATGAGCATGCGGTAGATCTTCTTCTCGCTACACCCGGCGTTCGTGAGCATCGTCACGCGCTCGAGCGGCTTGAGCCAACGGACTTTGCGGCGCCGGGTCACGCGCTGCGGCTTGTGCGCGACGTCGTGACAATGACGCTGGTCGCTGTTGTTGTCCATCGGACTAGCGATGTCGGCCACATCGTCGTCGTCGATGGCGTCACAGACGTCGTCGAGCGATGAGCTCCAGACAAACTTGGGCTTGCGCGCAAGGCCGATCGCCGGTCCGCCGCGCTTGGGGATCGCGCTGCCGCCAATGCCGACGCCAAACTCGTATACGGTCACAGTCGACCAGCGCACGCACTTCTTGACCGTCATGACTGGGGCTGAGGTGGGAGGAACGAGGTGGGGATGACGCTTGCCGAGTGGCGTGTAGTGATGCGAGGCGTTCGATGCAGCTGCAGCAGCAGCAGGAGCGATGTGAACAGCGACAGTGGTTGTTGTCGTAGTGGCAGCGTGTGGCGGTGGCGGTCGTATTCGAGAATCCCGTCGAGTGCACGTGCTGAAGGCAGTTGCTTTGTCTGTCTGTCTGTGTCTGTCTGTGTCTGTGTGTGTGGCGACCACGAGAGGAAGCGACTGCAGTTGCAGCGAAGAAGAAGCGGGCGCAGTGCGAGGCGCGACGCAAGTGGCGGTGGGCAGGTCGCGACGAGCGGGTGGGCAGTCGCGACGAGCGAGCGAGCGAGAAAGAGGGGGCGGCAAAGAATAGCAAGCATCCCGGGGCTTCGCGGCCACCTGGCTAGCCGCTGCCGCCCTCACGCATCGTGCTGCTGGCTGGCACGCGTTCGCTCTGGTCACGCAGGGAGCGAGACGCGGCGACGCGGCATACCGGAACGAAGTCGTTTGCCACCCGTTCCAAAACAAGGCGCGATCAGACGTGATGTCTCTGCGTGGCTTGCTGCATTGTGCTGCAGGAGGAGCGACGCACCCTTCTTACATGCGGTAAATAGCAGCGAACACACTCCGATCTACTGGACGTCGCCTCGCCTGCTTTCACCCAACCCCTGCAAAACGCTCGCTAGCGACAAATTCGAGGGATTGCGAAATGCGATATGCATTTCATCAAGAGCGAGGACGATGCAACACACACACACAATCGAGCGAGCATGTGAATGGACTGTGCGCTGCACGCATTGCACGCGTTGTTCGCAATGGCCACGTGCCAGCTGCTGCTGACTCGACTGCTGCCTTCCATCCTGTCTTCCTTCTTCCCGGCTTTCGCACGCACAAACGTTCGCTCGCTCGATCGCGTGGCGCCTCTGCCCTCGATGCAACCAGCCACATCATGCCAGTCAAGAAGACGGCCATGCGATCAATCGCGTCGCGACCCATCGACTGCTGCGTTCTTCTACGATCTAACTGCCACTTGCACGCGTGTATGTGTGCGTGCATGTGTGAATGCATTCATGCAGACTGTGCTGCGTCGCGCGCTGCTGCTGCTGCTGCTGCCGCACTACCAAGCCGCAGCGTGAAGCGGTTCGAGCGAGCATTGAACTCGCCTGCTCGCATTTGCGCCCCACCACCGCTCGTCGCACTACCTACTACTGCTTCTGTTGTCGTGGCACTACGTTGCGCACGGCCACGTGCAACGCCTGCTGGGACTTCGACGAACGTTGTTGCTGTAGCTGCGTTACTGTTCCTGTTGCTTAGCTGCTCCACAACGTCGACGACAAACAAGTCGCTACGCAGCATCGCAAACGCCGTGACGCAACACGGTGGCGTCACGACTACGTCGTCACTAATGAAGCCGTCGACTGGCTCGCTAAAGTGGATCTGCAGCCGCAATGTGCCACTACGTGGCATCGCAGCCTCGTTTACGCGGATCGACGCTGGGTCAGGCGTGCAGATGACGACGCGTGGACACGTCGTTTCTAGCGACGTGTGCATGTTCATAATGAGTATGTGGACTGATAGGTAGAGCTTCGAGCCCTGTGCTGTTTGCCGCACCTCCGAGTAGGAACTGCACTTTCATGCGGTCGACTGCGTGCGTGCGGCCGATGCCTGCGACGTCGACAGGCCGAACACCCTCACAGCATAGCTCTCTGTGTGCGAACAACACAGTGTTGGTAGGCTGCACTGCGCATGCGCTGGCTGTGTGAACGTAACGTACTTGTCGGCACCGCGAGCTAGCAGCAGCTGCACGATCTCGTAGCGGCCAAAGAAGCTCGCGACGTACAGCGCAGTGCGCTGTTACGGACGCAAAGACCAGCGTCGCTCGACGTGAGTCTCCCCGTGCGAGGGCGTGTTCGCATAAGACGCATCAAGCATCCACATACAGCTCTCGAGTCGTGCAGCTGGTACCTTGTTCCCGCCCTGCATGGCGATGACAGGAAGGCAGTTGCAACGAGTGCAGTCGCAGCAGACACATGTACACGTCAGTGTTGTGCGCTCGACAGACGAGCGTGTGATCTGGGCGATAGCTGGTCTAAAGCCACATCACTTCACGTACAAAGATCTAGTCGCGCCGGTGCGTGCGAGCGTACAGCAGCAGCAGCGTGTACGAGCGATAGGTGAGAGAGGTGAGCGAGTGAGTTGCAGCTGTGAGCTCGCAAATGAGTGTGTGTGTGGGACTCACAATGCGGCGACACAGACGCAGTTGCGCGCACGCCACATGATTCCGATGATTTCCGATCATATCAGGAGGTACATGCCCAGCCAGTGCAGAACACTGGCGCCGCAGCACGCGCTAGACACCACATACCTTGGCAAAGACGACATGCGGCTGCTGCTGCACGAACGTCTCAACCTCGGCGCGTCGGTTGTCGCGGATTGCAGCAAACAAGTCTGCATGCTTTGCGGCGAGCGAAGTGGACGTACTGGGTGCGCACCGAGTGGGTTGCTGCTGCTGCTGCTCAGCGCTGAACTTGGCGCCATGTGCGCGATTCCACCAGAGCGCATTCGCGATGCAGAGCGACGGTGCTGGCGGTGCTATTGGCTTGGGCTGCCGCTGTGGCTGCTGCCGCTGCTGTTGTCTTTGCTGCAGCTCGAGACGTGCGTCGCCGCGCATGGCGTCAGCAGCGATGTCCATGACCAAGTGAGAACAAAGAGGCACCTGCGCAAGCTGATTTGTGTGTTCCACTGTTTATACGTTTGCAAAAGTGGGTAGCAATTTGATAGTTACTGTTCAAACAGGTATCATTTGAAGAAAAATGAAATTCAGAAAGCTGCAGATTTACAACAACTAAACATCAGCATGATTTAAGCCGTTTGTGAGTTAGCACGGATCGGTGCACGGACGGAGAAGAACTTGATCGCGGGACAGCATCTCGTGCTGTTCATGCAGTGATGCAGTGACGCGGTACCTCCCATCGTGGCATCCTTGACTTTGTACACAACGTGGCAGTTGTGAGACATTGCTGGGGCTGCGGCTGGTTCGCAGATTGTGGACAGCAAGCACATTGGATCTGCGAGCGAGTTTGGCGTCGTGGGTACCAGTGAGGCGATCATTCCTCGGCCGTTAATCAACCTGCATACTATAGTGTAGGTTCTGCAAGCAATCCGCCGTGTCTGGACACGGCACCTTTGTGTCGAGCCATTCGTTGCATATGAACGAATGCGGCGGGACTATTTACGCACAATCAAATCGAGAATGGCAGTAGCGACTCGAACGAGCGTTCGATCTAGCCGAAAGCGCAAGTTCCAACACAACAATCGCCGCTTGCGTGTAATTAAAGGTGCTCTAATACACCGTGTGATCAGTAGGGACAAGATCGCAGCACCTGACGTCGACCGCTGAGCTTGAACGTGTCTGGTTTCACCCGGTACATACCAAACGTATGCAATATTGATACAAATCGACACGAATTGTGGGATTGCAGGCCATCTCGATGCTCAGGTACCTCAAGCTCCATAATGGCATACGACTCTCGACCACCGACATATGTGGATGCCTCACTTTTCATATTTTTCCACTGGTGTGTCAGAGCCGCAACCAGTACCAAACAAACCACCACCAGCAATCATTGATGCTCGATGCTTACGTACTCCAGCGCATACACACACTACGTTGCACTCGCGATCGAAAGGACCTGCTTGATATTCCTGTTGTAAATATATACCTAGTTTTGCTCGTGATTATCACATCATAGTCAGTTTTGCAAAACTAAACGAGACGTTACAATTCACAATCAATTTAGTAGATTTATGAACAAGGTAACGCCTTGTCTGCACGTCCCGTGTCAGCTCAGCACATGAGCACAGTATCTCTTGAATTCAATGAGCAAATGGTCAGCGAGCAAACACGTTGGAGATGATCTGTGAACAAGGAAAGCTATTGCTTTGAGCGCGTTGAGTACGCATGTGAATAGAGGGTGCAGATCACAGCTTGTCAGCATGCTCATTTGCGCAGGCACGCACGGTGTTCCAGAAGTTAGATGTTATTGATGATGGCAGTGCAATCTGCGAGCTGCAAACCGCGTGCTAACGGCCACACAAAATGTCATGCTCGAAGCTCGCATTTCGCTGACGCCCAAGACACTCGACCGTCACTCACTTTGTTGTGTATCGAAAATTGGCTATTTTCTCAGTTTATCAAGATTTGGCAGTCCAACTCGATAAATATCGATTTCGAGAAATCCGTTTTCTTTCATGAAAAGCCAACTGAAAATCCACCTCTTGCGCAATGTTTGTGATTTTACACAAATGAGCACATTCGTATACGCTTTTGCAGGCTACTCGCCAACTGGTTTGCCGTCCCTCCGGTCCTCTTGCTCCTGCCGGATTCATCACGTCGCCTCGCCGCACGAGCCTGAACCCGCGCGCATGCGCTTTCACAGGCCCTTCTTTCCCCTTTTCGCTGCCCACACAAAACGCTGGACAGAAACACACTGAGCGATTCGCCCGCAAGTCGCGCCACCTGCTGCTGCTTCCTCCGCGCGCGTGCGCACCCACCCACTGCATCTGTTGAGGACGAGGCGTCGAGGACGACATCGCCCACAAGTCGACCGACAGCCACGCACACATATCGATCGCAGCGCACGTTGCACACATATCGATCGCCTACTCGCCGCATTCACTCGACACTCGGGAATCAGGAGCCGCCGCCCTTCGAGCGAGCGACTGCTCCGACCACATCCGCATTCACGCGCGCCGACTGACGCGAGACGCGCGTTGGCAGTCCATCGCACTCGTCTCGGAACTACGCTCGCGTGTGAGCAGGTATGTTCTGTTGTTTCTGCTCTACTGTCGTGGCGTGTAGGTCGACTGAACTGCCAGCCGCTGTGGGTACACTTGACGAGTGCAAGCACTGACTGGGTTGAGCGCTCTCTCGCTATCCCTCTATGCCATCCCGTTCATTCGCGATTCGCTAGACATGTCGTTTGGTATGAACCCGCACCAAGTATACGCGCCAAAAGGCGCCAAGTTCCAGTCGAACAACACGTCGCGCGCGTCACTGTCGACAAACGGCTCGAGCTTTTCGTCGACGAACAGCATGCTCGATGACGTTGACACGGGCCTCGTGCCGTCGTTCGAGGCGCTGAACCCGTTTGCACATGTCGGGCAAGCGCCGACCGACGACCGGCGCTGGCAGCCGGTGCCAGACTTGCAGCACTCGAAAGAGTCGCTGTACTTTCGGCGCGCCGTTGGCCAACAGCTCAAGAAAGCGCACGAGCTCATCTCGCCCGAGGAGCTCGAAGTGCGCGCAAACACGCCCGAGTACAAGGTCGACGAAGGCGACTGGGTCGCGCACAGCACGAACAACCAGATGGCGCTCATCACACCACTAAAGACCGTCGCGCGCCTCCCAGCGTCGCTCATCATCGCCGATACAAAAGCGACAACGACGGTCGATAGCAACTTTATCTGCGGCTTTTTGCGCAAGAAGGGCGAGACGAACCGGTCGTTCAAGCGGCGGTACATGGAGCTCAACGGTTCAGTGCTGTCGTACTACAAGAAGAAGCCCGAGAAGCGCGGCGTGCCATTGAGCCAGACCGAGAAGAAAGCGGTCGAGCGCGGGAACATTGACCTCGACCGCGTGTCGTCGCTCCAGCCGATGGAGTCGCGGTCCGAGCCGTACGGCATCCACCTCGTGACGACGTCGCGCACGTGGGTCATTGCGGCCGAGTCCGAGCAGGAGTACAACCGGTGGCTCAAAGTGCTCTGCAATGTCGTCAAGTTTAGCGCCGTGCACATCACGTACAAGCGCATGTTCCAGCTCCAGGAAGTCAGCGCGACGGCAATCACGGACGTACGCATGGTCATTGCAACCGGCGACACGGTCGGCGAGATCGTCGAGCACATTTTCAACTGCTACAAGCAGGCGCTCGATGCGGCACCATTGCGGCCGTACGACCCGACCAAGTACTTGCTGAAGATCACGGGCTCGCGCGACTACCTCATTGACCGTTTTCGCGTCATGAACGAGTACGTGCACGTGCGCGAGTGCCTGCTGACAAAGAAGACGATCCGCTTGACGGTCATCCACGAGTCGGTCATCCAAGAGACTGCGATGCGGACGCTGAGCATCCGGAACGACCTGCCGTCGAACCCGTACGGCGACTTTCTCGACGCCGAGCGCGGCAACTCGCTCCAGATGACGACGCTCGGTGACGACTGGGAACGCTCGTCGGTCGACAAGAGCGCCGTCGTCCCGAGCGGACTCGTGCACGAGCCGTTCATGATTCGCATCAAGCGCGTGCTCAACATCCCGCGCACGACGTGCGTCTCGAAGCGCACGAGCGAAGAGGCGTCAGTCCACCGTGTGCCGCTCACGAGCTCGAGTGTGATTGTGCGCATTGAGCTCTTTGACGGCGGCCAGCTGCTCGAAGGCGGCTCGATCGACACGACCGACGTGCGGCTCAAGGCGCAGCGGAACGACCTCATCTACGCCGAGTGGCCCGACTCGGCGTGGTACAAGTTCAACACGAACATCTCGAACATCACGCGGTCGATGCGCGTACAGCTCACGGTCCTGGGCGTGAAGAAAGTCATTGGCAGCTCGACGAGCAGCCTCGACACGTCCGAGGAGCGCATGCTCGTGACTGGCGTGAACGCGTTTGAAGTTGACGGGAGCCTCGTGCAGGGCACGCAGTACGTTGCGATGTACAACAACCTGCACAGCTGCGTGCAGGGGCCGGTGCCGCACGTTGTCGTGCCGACCGAGCCGATGATCCACGTTGAGTTTAGCAAGTTTGACGCGACCGTCAAGTACGACTGGAGCACGACCGACGCAGTAGGCAGTGCCGATCGCATGGACCGCCGCTCGATCGTCCAGCTGAACCGCACGACGATGTTGTGGAAAGAAGGCTGGCTCCAGAAAGTTGGCTTTGCTGCGCGCTGGACGCGCTGGCGCCGGCGTTGGTTTGTCGTTGACCAGAAGACGTGCACACTGAGCTACGCGGACGACGAGACCGCGCCGCGCAAGATCATTCCGCTGCGTCTGTGCTCGGTCATGGTCGCGGACGACATGAACGAGCAATTTACGACTGCACCGGTCAACAAGGGCACGCGCAAGGTCCGGCAGACGTGGTGCTTCAAGGTGCGGCCGCAGAACTCGTCGCGCGACTACATCATGTCGGCCGAGACGAAGCAGGAGCGTGAGGAGTGGATGCTCGCGATCCACACGGTCGCGAAGAGCGACGAAGCGTTTGCCGACAACAACTGCAGCTCGGACAGCTTGACGGACAACCTGTCGGTCAAGCCGCCACCAACATCGTCGAGTGGCAACGCGACCGACAACAACGCGGACGAGAACGCGGGTCGCAACATCCTCGCAGCGCTCGCGCAGGACATGCGGCGTGACTCGATCGCGCGGAGCAGCGGCAACAGCTCGTCGACGCGCGGCACGACGGACGGCATCCTTGCCGACTTGCGCAAAGTCATTCTGCTCGACCCGCTCTTCCGCTTGAGTCCGTACCAAAAGTCGCAGATGTGGACGCACCGCGAGGAGTTCATCGACATTCCAGCGGCACTCCCGCGCGTCATGTCGTGTGTGCACTGGGACGACAAGGACGAGACCGAGACCGCGCTGTCGCTGCTCGCACGGTGGGCCGAGCCCGAGCACCCGGCCGCGTACATTGAGTTTCTCAACGGCGAGTTTGCGAACGAAGACCTGCGGAAGTTTGCTGTCGACAAGCTCGCAAATATGGCCGACACGACGTTCAGCTACTTTTTGCCGCAGCTCGTGCAGGCGATCAAGTTTGAGAACCACCACGTGTCGGCGCTGTCGCTCCTGCTCATTGAGCGCGCGATCAAGAACCCGAACCAGATCGGCTTTGACCTCTTTTGGTCGATGAAAGTCGAGTCGCACAACGCGCAGAACCGCGAGCGGTACGGCACGATCCTCAACGCGTACCTCGACGTCTGTTCGCACAAGATGCGCGCGATCCTGAAGCTCCAGGACAAGTTGTTTTCGGCCGACGGCATGTTTGAGCGCATCTGCCAGAGTGTGAAAGCAAAGAAGCGCGACGGCAGCGAAGAGATGAAGAAAGCGATGCGTGACGGCTTGGAGGCGCTGAACGATGTGCTCCCGCCGTCGTTCCAGCTCCCGATCGATCCGCGCGTCGAAGTCGGGAAGATCATTGTGCGCAAGTGCCGGGTGATGGACAGCGCGAAGAAGCCGCTGTGGCTCGTGTTTGAGAACGCCGAGGAGGGCGGCGACCCTGTGACCGTGATGTTCAAAGCCGGCGACGACGTGCGGCAGGACAGCGTGACGCTCCAGCTCATTCGACTCATGGACGAGATGTGGCGCGACGAAGGTCTCGACCTTGCCATGGAGCCGTACAAGTGCGTCGCGACGTCGCCAATGACTGGCATTCTCCAGATCGTCCCGAACTCGGTCACGACCGCTGACGTCCACAAGCGCGTCGGTGTGCTCGGGGCGTTCAAGGACCCGAGCTTCTCGGAGTGGATCCGCGCAAACAACCCGGACCCGAAGAGCAACAAAGCAGCGGTCGACCTCTTTAGCCGCTCGTGCGCGGGCTACTGCGTCGCAACGTGCGTGCTCGGCATTGGCGACCGGCACAACGACAACATCATGATTGGCTCGAACGGCCGGTACTTCCACATTGACTTTGGCCACTTTCTCGGCCACTTCAAGTACCAAATGGGCATCCGGCGCGAGCGCACGCCGTTTGTGTTTACAAAGGAGATGGCGCACGTGCTCGGTGGAACCGACTCGAAGGAGTTTGCCAAGTTTGTCACGACGTGCACGACTGCGTACACGGTCGTGCGCAAGCACATGCACTTGCTCGTGTCGCTTTTGCTGCTCATGGTGCCAGCTGGCATGCCAGAGCTCACGGGCCGCGACGACATCAACCACCTCGTGCAGGCGATGGCGCCGGAACTGTCGGACGATTTGGCGAAGGAGAGCTTTGAGCACGCGATCCAGTTCTGCCTCGACAGCAAGTTCAAGCGCATTGACAACACGATCCACATCATCACGCACCTCTTCAGCTAGGCCGCGTGTGTGGCATGTGGAAGTGTGATCGAGAGTGGTTGGATGCACGGGTGTGCAGACGGGCAGTCGACGGAGCGCACGTGTCGGCACAAGTACAGGCTGCGACACTCGATGCGGCATTGTCCAGTCTGTTTGGTCCGTAAGTTATTGTTTAGAACCCTCGCAGCAGCAGCAGCAGCGGACGCACACCATCGCATCGCGTGTCGCGTCTAGTGAGGTCGTTTGGAAATGCATGGGATGTGTATGGACTGCAGCAGCAGTAGGACGGTAAATCGGACAGTCGCGTAGTATCGCAGTGCGCTGCTCAGTAGTGTAGCGAGTACATGCGCGCTGCTGCAGCCGCCGATGATGGATGCGAGAGAGAGTTAAGTTGAGAGCAATGGACACACGCGCACGCAACTGTATCGGCATTCGACTTGAAGTGGTGGTGTTCACACCACTGATCTTGGCTTAGCTGCTGGTGGTCACGGCTGGCAGCAATGACTGTATCTGATGGAGCCAATGCGTGCTGACTGGTGCCGAGACATTCGACGCCGCTCGCACATTTGCAATGGGCGATCGCGAAGATCGCTCGACACGCTTCGACTTGCAGTGTTCGACTACTTACCGCCACCAAGCGGCCACCACGACGTGAGCTTCTTCACGACGCTGTTGCTGTCGTCGTCGTCGTCGCTCGCAGCCGCTGCTTCCACTGGCAGGTCGACGACCGTCGTAGCGTCGCCCATGTACCGGCGCTCAAAGTCGCCGATCCCCGGGACGATGCAGCCGTCCTTGTCACGCGCATTGTCAAACGACGCGGTGACGAGACGCGCGTCACCAAACGTCTGACACATACAGACACAGCACAAACAGCCGAGCCGGTTGGTCGGTTAGTCCGTTCGCATGGCCATCACTCACTCACTATGCCATCATACACTCTAACACACACCTGACAAAACGCGTCTGCGGCCTCTGGACACGTCACGAGTGTCACGATCGTAATCTTCTCTTCGTCCACGCCCTGCTGACGCAGCAGCTACTCGCAGTCGCCACAGTCAATTGTCAGTCCATCCGTCCGTCTGCCAGCATCA
The DNA here is from genome assembly GCA_023336405.1 of Globisporangium echinulatum. NCBI lineage: Eukaryota > Oomycota > Peronosporomycetes > Pythiales > Pythiaceae > Globisporangium > Globisporangium echinulatum. The sequence goes on along the minus strand of JAADWX010000628.1, from coordinate 3,865 downwards.
TCAGTACGTCATGATCAGACGCAGACGGCAGTGTTGACGTACGTGCACGATCTTGCTCACTTGCTCGAGCGCTGCAAAGTCGGGGCACAGCAACAGCACGTCGTGGCCATCAAGGTCGTCGGGAAGCAACGCGCTCACGATCTGCAGTGATCAATCAATCGACCATCGAGTCAGTCGTCACAACACTGTGAAGTGCCGCTGTCTACCATTAGTTCAGTCAAGCAGTCAGTCAGGCAGTGTGTTTGTTCATGAGCGCGTCCGCACCGTGACGTCGCCTTTGCCAGTGTCTGCAACGACGATCTCGCCGCGCTTCGACTCGAACGGAAGCGCGTGCTCGAGTACCTGCTGCAGCCTAGCGACAGCGCCAGTATCATCCGTAATAGTAGCAGCAGCAGTGCAGGTGAGTGAGTCGGTCTCGGTGATCCTACGTCGAGCAGTGGCTCGACTGTGTGCGTGTGTGTAGCTCCTACAGCAAGCGCCTCCTCACACACACCCTTTGTGGACGTCGGGCAACGTTGCGATACTGATGCCTGCAACCTTGACGTCGTCCTCAAACACGACGCCCTCGCACTTGTGGCCGCGGGGCGTCGTCACGACCGCCTATAGTAGCAGAGATAGATAACAGTGTGACGCACACTGGCGGTGTGAGCACTAGTCAATGGCATGGCACGATGCGCGATGGAGACGTACCTCGTCGTCGTTCGGGAGCTCCGTGAGCGCGAGGTCCACGGCAGCGCGCAGGACCGAGTTGGCGTCGTGCACAAACTGCGCGCCTGTAGTAGCACGCAGCGCAGGCGCTCAGCGACTGCGAGTTCCAAGGACGGCTGCAGCAGTCGACATAGAGACAGACACAGACACACAAGAGCGCGCACCAGCGTTTTCGTAGTTGCGCACGCGGGTCATGCCGAGCTGGATGAGCTCGCTCTCAAAGTCGAGCACGACGACGTTCTCGTGCTGTGTTGTGTGACGTACACAGTGAGCAGCCATGCATCAGACTGCAGACTGCAGCCACTCGCACACAGCTGATATACACAGCACAGCAGCTGCGTCGTGCGCGCAGTTGAAAGGCAGGTCGATGGCAGCTGCACGCACCTTTGCTTTCCAGAGCTCGAGCCGCACGCCGCGACCGAGTGCATCCCTGGCGACATCAAACAGCACAAGTACGAGCGCGACTGCGTGAGGCGCCTGAAGCGCAGCGCTGCATGCAACGTCGTTTGTTGACGCCCCCCTCTCATCCCACCTCGCTCTTTGCGTGCACTCGACTCCATCAAAAGCCGCAGCTCAGATAGAGACCGAGCGAGCGCGAGGATGAGGGGGTATGATCTGAGCCGAACACACACGTGCGAGGAAGATCGCTTCACATAGCGACAAGAACATACCCGCTTGCATACACGCGTGGCTCCGAGTGCGCAGAGTTTGCGACTGCAGCAGAGGCGGTGGCAAGAGCAGCAGCGCCGAGCTTCGCATGGGCTCGCACAGCACGCAGGAACATATTTGAGATGAGGTCGTGTGGAACGTTGGGGCAACAACGTCAAAGATGCGCTTGTTAGGCTTATTGACGTTCTATGCTGACGCTTTGCCTGAACTGAAAGAACCGTAAAAACGATCAGAGATTACCATATCGTAGAATAACGGAAAGACGATAGTTTTAGGTATACAATTTTAGTGTATTTAGCAGGGACTTCGTAGCATGTACTAAGTATGTGAATGGGAGGCACAACTTATACAATTTGCACGTGCATTTACTCTGACGTATAGTCACGAGAAATTGACAGCAACCGTATGCATTTCACCTTTGTTCCCCAAATCCGAAATGTCTCGTCTGATTCCACGTGTATTAAATATAATTGACAGTTCCCGATATTTTCGACAACAACCGGATGTAAGTAGCAATTTCTGACAGATCTTGCATGTGATTTGAAATACTCTGAAAAATAACAATTGCATTGCTCGTTGCTGCACTCAAACGTAATCAGAGTCAAATATTGCAAAACAAAAGAGCAATGGCGGCGCCAATCCGGCACATCGACCAAGCGTTTGAAAGCGCAACAACTGCGCTACACACAGTGCAAGACTGTGCTTCATCTACCAGCAAATCAGAACGACCAACAAGAAGACGCGGCTTGAGGTTCAGAAGGTGCCGTCAATCTCAAGAGGTTCGAGGAGCTGAACGTCGCCTGTGTGGCGTTCGCTGTTAAAGACGACTGCTCAAGGTTTCAGAGCGCGATCATTATAGTACAGCTATTGACTGACGTAGTTGATGCACGACAGACAGCACTCAGCATCCAATGCGCACAAAGCAAGTGGCCTCCCTTCTCACGCGTCCAGATGCACTTGGTTGGCCGAGATGGCAATCACAAAAACGTTACGATAATGTCTGCTCTCGTCCGTGCCGAAGATGATGAGAGCTACGCTTGATTTTTTTAGCCAAGTTGACGAAAGAGGTTTCGTTCTCGATCACGTTCCGTGTTTAATGACCTCAGCCTCGCGTTTCTGGTCGTCTTCGTGTCTTCATCTTGTATGGCGTGTACGATATGAAGAGAGATTCTTTGGGTAGTGAGATCGCAGTGACTTCTATGGCATGCAGTTCCAGAGCCGCGCATACAACGCACTCGACATCCTCGTCTTTGCCGATTTCGACCGCCATCGGGTTATGTGGACTGAGATCATAGTCGAGACGACGCGATAGTGCATCAACGATGATGTTAGTTGTGCCAGGCTTGCAAAACACTACAAATTATATTCACCTAAGAAGTTCTATTTCTAGAGGTTCGTATATGTATTAATGAAGCATTTCCAGAGGATCTCATACAACTTGTGCTCACACATCGCCCCAACACCTTGCATATATGCTCACGGTGGATCTCGACATTGGATGCGTTCTCACTGACGCGACTGTGTCTGAAGATGTCTTCTATTTTTTGGTGCAAAGTCTCGGAGGGGACACAAAACGTGTCACGCCATGCGATTGTATGTCGCTGGATCGTTCTTACGACCTTGTAGCATCACAAGCCACTCCACAGCACGCCTCAGCGAGTGCTGCCGTGAGCGGCACGTCGGATTCGCCCATTCGTATCTGGTGAACCGATCGGTCAAATCTATGATACTGAAGATAGTCATGGTGTGACCATGTCTTGCTACGATATGTGTTGCGCTTGAATAGTTGCACCGTTCAGCTTATTGGACGCATGTACGATGCGCCAGCCACACATCACCATCTTGACGAAACCGTCAGGCTGAAGAGTTGCGACGTACTCTCGCACATATTACCAGCCGCCGTCGAAAATGGATTGATCCCTCGGCAGTAGCCACTGCCAAGTCACACAGTACTTCGGTCGAGGAAGTGCTATTCGCGTACAGACTTGTTCTACACACCAGATAACCGCTCGTGCTTGCCTGGCGCGCACTATTCGACTACTGCGCGAACTCGGTCGAAGTTGCCGCCTTTAGCGATGTGAGATACTTCACATGACACACCTCGAGCACAATTGTAATTTCGTGAGCATCGCAAGGGAGACTCGCGAACTTGACTATGCAATGAAGATGGCCGCCGCCCTTTAGGTTTACGACGCTGACGGGTTCGAAAATTGCTAAGTCGTCGCCGCATGTAAATACTGCGTCGAGGATCACACCTCGGGAGTCGCACGCGTCGCTATTCTTTGCACGCGCGGAGCGTGCCGACTGTATTCCGACCGCTCGGCTGACACGCGCGGTGTGTAATGGAACTCAGGCCAGTCCTGCTTATCGCGTGAGCGAACAGCTGGACGGCACTGATCCCGTGTCTTGAGGAAGCGCTGACTTTGGCAAAGGGAACTCTCGCTGGGAGAGCCGATTGCCTTAGCCGAGCTAGTCTTGAGCCAAAGGT
>JAADWX010000627.1:0-17362 GCA_023336405.1 Globisporangium echinulatum | reverse complement strand
TGTACACAAAACACAAACACAAACACACAACGCTTTACCCGTCAGGCGTCGACGGCCACAAGAATAACGCCATACTTCGAGCAGTGCGCGGCACGCACCTGTTCAAACTCACACAGCAGTTCGAGCCGCTCAAGTTCGTATTGCTCCTGTTCATCGCTGAACTGCTTGGTGACTGCGCGCAGCGTGTTTGTGACGTGCGTTGACCCGAGTGCGAGAATTCGCTCGCTGCTGCGCTGGAGCGCGGCGTCAAGACGCTGCTTCGTGTCCGCGATCTCGGCATCTTGCGTCCGCGCGACATCGTCGTCACCTTCGCCTGCACTCTGCTCATCGAGTCTCTCGAGTGCGTCGCTCAGGCTGTCGGCTTCGTTCAGCGCGCACGTGACGTCTTGTTCGATCATGAGCGCGTTCTCGCGGGACTGTTGTGCCGACGGTGTCACCTCAGTCTGCGAACGCAACTCGGCAAGCGTACGCACGAGCTTTTGCTGCTCACGCATGTGATCTAGACACTCAATGCACGTCGTGACTACCGCGTCCTGGCGCCTTGTCATCGCAACCCGCAGCTGCACGAGATGCGCGGCGTCATCATCGACGACCCGCAAGAGCTTCTGGAGCAGCCGCTCAAGTTCGCTGCGTCGGCGCGCACTCGCATCTTCCCACTGTGTGTGGCGCAAACGCAACTTGTTGGCCCAAAACGTCTCAAGTGCCGTGAACAGCGCCGAAGTGCTGTGAGGATCGAGGTCGTGACTGCGAACGGCCACTTGTGCAGAAGTGAGCGCAAGTGCGTCGATCCACTTGCCGACCACGTGTACGACGCGTACGAGCTCACGTTGGTCGCGGTCGCGATCGGACAGTTCTGCCAATGCTACATCACTGGCATCGTTTGCGGTACTATCAGCAGGCGCTGCGTGTGTGGACCGCGCGATCAACGGCCAGCAGCACTGTACGCACGGCAGCTGTGCATACGTGATGTCATCTACCGCTTGGTCACTACCGAGACCACGCGCCACGCACTCGCGCTCTGGTGGGTTGAAGCGGTGCGTCGTAGTCGACAGCCGTTCGAGCGCGCGTTGGAAGAACGCAGCGTTGTGGCGCCACGTGAGGTACTGCTTCTCCACCGGCGTTGTGTCAGTCAGTGATGCTGAGGTCTCCTCGCGTGCTGTGAGCCGCAGCCGGAACTCGTCGAGACTCGCGATCGGCGGCTCGAGCTGCACGTGGAGAACGCGTTTGTGAGACTGCTCAGCATTTGCAAGCACGCGCTGGAGCTCGGCGACCGCTGTCGGTGAGCTGAAGAGCGCATTGAATGAGACCACAACGACCGCCCACGCGTCGCGCAGCACGTGCGAACCACTGGCGTCGTCGATGGTCGAATTTGTTGCAGCCGGTGGTCGCTGCTCCTGGTCGAGCCAGAGGAAGCACTCGTGACGCGCGAGTCGCTGGCAGAACGGCTCATGGCTCGTTGCGTAGCAGAAGTGGCGGAGCCCGAAGACAAGCGTCTGCACTGCAGTTGCGAGCGTATGCTGGCGATTGCAACGGGAGTCAGCAGAGTCGAAGTCGTATGCGAGCTCGAGTGGGCAACACACGACAATGCACGACTGAAAGAGCGCGGAGTCGCCTGTCAGCGCGGGCGAACGCAAAAGCTGGCACTGCCGCGCCGCTCGTTGTGCCGCCTCAAGTTCGCATGCAGCGTCGGCTTCAAGCTGCACAGCGACGACCATGTCTTTGAGACAGAAGAACACGCGCTTGCGGCGCTTGAGCTGTTCCTTCTCGAACGCGAGCAGCGCGCTGTTGACGCGTTTGATCTCGTTCAGTGCGACCTCGAGCACGTTCTGCCGCCGCTCGGCCATGACAATGTCAAGCTCGGTGCGTGCGCGTGTCCGCGCCATCGCAAGTGCCTTGCGCTTGGTCACGACAACGTCGGTAGCCAGCACCATCCAGGCTCTGCGCGCACCGTTCAGGACCACGGTACCCTTCGTCTGTGCCACGCGCACACTATGCGTCGCATCGTCAAGCTGCGACTCGAGATTGCGAACTTGCGCAGCGAGCATCTCCACACTCAGCGTCTCCTTCGCAAGTCGCTGGGTCAGCTCGTCGCTGCTCTCGTCATCGTCGACGTCATTGACTGAGGCGTTCTCGCTAGTGCTGGCGCCAGAGTCGCTCGCCATGACGGCACTGCGACTGCTGCTGCGGTCGCGACGCTGCTGCTGCCGCAGGTCGTGTATGTACTGCTCAGGCTGCACACGGCGACTGGACGCGACGAGTGGTGTGCCACTACCACGGCTGTTCTCGCGCACACTGACTGCGTAGACAGTATTGAGCGCCTCGAGCCGCTGCTGCAGCGCGTCACTCGCGGCTGCGGCCTCGACGTCGATTTGCTCGAGCTCGTCCTCCTCGAAGCGCTGCAGCCCACGTTTGACGATCCAGCACCGCGAGACCCAGATCTGTTCCTTCATGATGCTCACACGCTTGAACGCATTTTCGATCTCGCTGACCTCGCGTGTCACAAGCGCGGCGTGGAACTGCGCCTTGTCGTCCATGAGCTGCAGTCGCTGCGCAAACACGAGTAGCAGACCGATGCTGCCGTTGCTATCGTTGCCGTCGCCGCTGGTGCACGCGAGAACTGAGCGGTTGCGCACTGCGCGCGCGACGTGCGTCTCATTTGTGAGGTCGCCACGCAAGCAGATTGACACACGCACGACTTGCATCTGCCGTTCGTGCGTGCGGTACAGAAACCGCAGCTCAACACGCGGAGGCGACATTACGTGCTTAGGTGACGTGGTCGATGACGCGGCTGCTGCAGAGAGCGTGCCGGAAAGAACGAGCGTCTTGGCTACATCGCATACGCCGAACCGGATTGACAGCGACGTGTCGTCTCGGCGTGAGTGCTCGTCTCCACATGACTCGATTTGGGACTTCGGTGCAGCTGATGCTGCTGCTGATGATGACACTGCCGGTCTATTGATCGAACCGCAGTGGAACGCGTCGAGCGTAAGCTCTCCTTCGCCGACCACGTCCATCTCGAGCCGAGCACTGGTGCACACGATGTCACTAATGCGCTGAAGCACACTCGCGAGCACCCACTCGAGGTCGCGCTCGCACGCTGCGTATTCAGTGCTCACAAACGGCCGCCACGTTTGCGAGCTCTGGCGCATCGAGAGCGGTGGTACTGGAGCTGCACGCAAGTGGAGCCAGTGCACATCCGTCCGCTCTGCTTCGCCTGCTTCTTCGAGCACGGCTTCGAACCGCTGGAGGTCGGCATCATAGTCACTTAGGCTTTGTGGTAGCGCCGACTGGTCGAGCGCAATGACACTTGTGTGCACCAGCAATGGTGCGGCAGCCATTTCTGCTGACGACCCATCTGCGTCTGCGACTGCCGCCGCTTCATTCGCTTCGAGTACAGCAGCTTTGTCGAGGAACGACCCGACAGTTCGCTCCACGGCCGCCAGAAGCGCGTGCGTGTCGAGCAAGCGTGTTATTGTGAGCTGCTCGAGCACTTTGCAGATCCGACTCTGTCATGGTAAACGCATCGAAGGATATGAAGGCACGGCACTGGCTGTGAGTGAGTGATCAGAGCATCAGCGAGCGACCTCTACATGTGCAGTTCATACACACCTTCCCAGTCGCTGTCATCACCGCAGCCGCAACACATGTGAGCGAGGAGCACGCTGCATCAGACCGACGCTCGCGTGTACTGGTGTGTTGCTCGGGTATGAAGATCCCGGCGACCGCATGCATCGGCAGTTGTTGCACGCACGCGCGCAGCAACGCCGCGATCCACTTGCCCTCGCCGCTGTTCGTCACACTCATGCTGCTGCAGCACACAAAGTTGCACACGAGCAGCACGCGCGGTCGGTGGTCCAGCGACTTCAGCTCGTGCTGCACAGGATTCTGCGCTCGCTGTGCACCGTGCAGCGACATGGTCGCAGCTTCTGGGAGCGCGCGATGGCTCTGGCTGCGATGCCGGATCTGCACGAAGAACCGACACGTGCTGTCCACCGCGTTTTGCAGCGTCTCGACCACGAACGCGCTCGCCAGTGGCGTAATCTGCTGCGGCACGATCCGGAGCCAACACGACTTTGCAGCCGTCCCGATGTCGTTCGTGCCAGCAACACGACGCCGCTCGATGCGCAGATGCTGCTCGTTGCCGCTGAGGTCGAGCTCTGTGGCGGACGCCGAGCAGCTCGAGAACGCCCAGTGTGCCACGAGGTTGGTGATGTGCGAATGCTCGAGCGAGAGCGGCTGCAGCTGGAAGCTGCAGCCACAGTGTGTAGCGTTGCGCAACAGCGCTGCCTCAGTACGTGCGTCATCCAAGAGCACATGACGTCTGGTGCACAGCACAAGGCAAAGCGTACATACGTTATGAGTGTGCTCGGTGGCAGCGCGGATCGCCACACGCGAAAGTCGTGGAGTGCGAGCGAGACGCTGTCTCCGACGGCAACTCCGTCGACTTCGATCGTGACAGCTGCGAGACATTGCGTGGTCCCAATGTGCACACTATTGGCTACACGAGGTGGCAGAGCGTGGCCGTGGAGGTTGCTGTTGTCTGCGCACATCGTGATCACGTGACCATCCGCCACGAGCTCGAAGGTTTGGCGCGCTGGGTCATGCACAGCTGTGCCAAACACTGTCGAGCGTTAGCTCACGCCACACACTCAGCATGGAGGATGCAGCGCTGTCTCAATTGACTCGCAGTCGCTGTGAGCAAGCGACAGCAGCTTTCATACGACTCACCTGCGAGGTGGCACCACCGTCGAGGCGGCAGTCGGAACGCTGACACCGGTGTTGCTGTTGCTGCGAGCGACGACGAGAGCGCACTGACGGGTGTGTTCAGTGCGTTCGTCGACGCTATCTGCGTGACAGACGAGAAGCACGCAGTACCGATGCGCACGCACAGCGCGCCATCGCTACGCACACCATAGCTCCATGTAGGCGTCTCGACGACCCAGCAGCAGCCATATGCGTCACGTGTGTCACTTGCGTTGCTCCACGGATCGCGCAGTTGAACCCAGCACTCCCACGTGCTCGCATCATCGTTGCCACCAGCAATGTCGCGAAGTGCCAGCGCCCTCTGTTCGCTCACAGGTGTCAGATAGCACGGCGCAGATTTCACAGACGCATGAGTATCGCTGCTACTACCACCAACGAGCAGCGAGAAGCGCGGCCAGTCGTCGCTGCTCAGCGCCATTATCGAGCTGGCGACGAAACGTCGTGCTAACGATTTCGGAGTGCAAATCGATTGACCTGGAAGAGCATTCGCAGCGATGACTCAAGACGCCGCGACATCGTTAAACACGAGCGCACGCATCCCACGCTACGCGCCGTGGCTGCAGAAAGCGCTGCGCATCAAGCAGCAGAGCGAGGACTTTTGGACTACAGCGCAACGAGCGACTACGTCGAGCAGCGCCACAGACGCACCGCATGCAGCTGTCGAGCGCAAAGCCCGAGCGCCTGTCGACTCGGTGTGGCTCGCAGTCGCTGCAGACGATGTCGACTACGTGCGCACGTTTCTCGAGCGCGAGCCACAGCGTGTGTTTGTGCGACGGGACGCAGTAGAGGACGCCGGTGGCGGCGAGACGCTGCTGCACGAAGCAGCGACGTACAATGCACTTGCAGTCCTGACGCTGCTGTTGGATGTCTTCGCGACGCAGTTTCCGCCCGAGACGTGCCGTGACCTGCTCACGTGCGTCGATACGCACTGTAGCCAGACGACACCGTTGCTCGCAGCGTGCCGCAGCTCCGAGGTGTGTGCGCTGTCTCCACCGTGCGCTCGCTCTGTTATTGTGGCATGTCGAGCCCTCTGGGTCCGTTCGTGCGCGGCTCACGGTACGAACGACGTACGAACGCGATGTGTGTGTACCACTTGGGATGGTGAGCATGCAGGGCTCGATGCTGCAGCGACTCCAAATCGTGCGCTTACTCGTGAGCGCTGGCAGCGATATTGCACAGCAGGACGCGCATGGCGACAACGCGCTGCACTGGTGCGCACGCAGGTCGCACGCGTCGCTCTTGCGCTACTTCCTCAACGAGACCGACGCCAGTGTCGCTGCGGTGCTGGCTGAGAACTACCGACGCGAGAAGGTGCGAACCGCGTGCGGCCATTGTTTGTGTATGAGCCACGCAGCAGCAGTCAGCTGGCTCGAGCGAGCAGCATGGCGCTTTCTATATGCACTGATCGACTGTGAGAATACGGCTGTATGTGTTTGTGAGTACCGCAGCCAGTTGACATCGCAGCGCGGCAGCTCGCACGCAAGCCCAGTGTCCTATCGACCGCCACGTTCAATCTACTGCAACACGTCGACCGCGCATGCAACATCCGCCTGAAGCTCCAGGTTGTCAAGCGCGTCGAGAGCCAGCAGCGCGCAGACGAGAGTGCGCGCGAGACACTCGCGCTCCACGCAGCGCTCGAGGGAGCGACTGCAGCGGCCGATCGAGCGCGCCAAGTGTGGACGCACGCGTTGCAACAGGCCGAGGCGAACCGCCAGACTGCTGAGCGCGCGCACGCAGACGCTGCGGCGCAGACTGCTCGCGACGTTGCAAGCGCGTGGCTCGACACGAAAGACGGCAAGAGCTACGTGCAGAAGCAGCTCGCGAACGCAACGCAGGAGCTCAAGCTCGAGGTGCAGAGCGGGCGGCTCGCGAGGCCAAAAGATCCAAAGAAAGCGGCGACGCAGCGCGTGCATGAGACGTACTGCAACGAGCAAGCAGCAGTCGCGCGACGCCGCGCTACCGACGCCTTCCGTGCAACGACGCCGTCGTACTCGCGTGAGAGCACGGCGTCACCGACTGCACTGCGCAACGCGTTGTCGCTACGAACGTCGTCAACCTAGCAGTTGGTAGATGCTCGTCGTGGTGGGAGTGAATGAATGTATGTAGGCATACATCCTAATTCAGGAGTGCGCGATTCTAGCTATTATACAATCTTGAAGAGGCGCAGTGAAAACAGCTGTGCCAAGCAAAGCACAACGCGCGCTGTAGTCTTGACGCGTCGAGCAAGATGAATGACGACGAGGATGCCAAGGCGCTGGTGCGTGCTTGTGTGTTTGTGACCGTGCATGTGAAAAGCGATCGATACAGCGACAACCAACACGACTGCGTCAGGTAAAACGTACACAGCAAGAGCGCTCACACGTCGCTGCGTCTGCATTGATGTCGATGCACGCACTGGAATCGCGTCCGTCGCACAGCCTGTGCGCTCAAAGCTCCGCGAGCCAGCTGACGTGAAGGTGCGATGCCGTTGTTACTGTTTTGCGAACTCGTGGCATCCTCACACACCGATCGATGCTCAACCGAGCGCTCGTGCTAACCGTCTGCGATCGACGTCGCGTGGTGGCGGTGCAGAATCCACTCACCTCAAAGCTCGCTGCAGCGTCAAAGGACGAGAAGCGATTGTACGTCCTGGGAGGCAGCCAGTTGATGTACATGTGCTTCGCGGATTGCACTTGCTAACAACGTGCATGCACATCGTACGCGTACATCACATGTACACGTGTGTGGATGTGCCACATAGCCCAATCGACGATATGGACGCCAAAGCATCAGCACTCGGACGACCGAGCACGAGCGGCACGGGTCCTGGTGCTCTCAAGGAGTCGAAGCTCAAGCAGCCCGAGGTGCGACCAAAAATTCTCGATAAAGCGCGTGCGTCGACACCACCGACGTCGTTGTTGGCGACTTCTGCACCTGGCGCAAAGAGCGTCACGACAGCAGCGAGCGAGCAGCCAGCAAAGAAAGTGCCACCGCCACCTGACAAGCACTCGACAAGCGCAGCACGCGGCTTTGCGCGCGCCGAGAGCAAAGAAACGACCGAGACGTCGCTTCACAAAGTGCGCAGCGTACAGTCGCTCGCGAACGAGATCCGGCGCATCCGGTCGCTGCGCACGGACGCCGATGGGAGCAAGCCATCGAACGATGACGACGATGACGACAAGCCAAAGAAGTCGGAGAAGAAGCCCAGGTGCGCTGTTGTTGCGGATCGATCTTGCGTCGCGACGTGCTGTGTGGATCAGGCTCGCGCCATAGAGGTCGTCTCGCAGACGTCCAAGACTTACACTGATTCATGTGCACTGCACTTTGCGCACGTAGTGCTCGGTCCAAGATCAAGCTTGAGATCAGTGAAGTGGACGTGCACGACGATGCGTTCGACCCAGGCGCCGGCGCGCCAGGGAGACAGCAGACGCAGAGCCCAAAGCTCCAGCTGCGACCGTTGTCGTCCGCATCACCGACCTCGGCGTCATCGACCGGCAAGAAGGGCATCAGTCGTGACTTTGTTCAAGGTCTTGGCGTGAACTTCCAGCTCGATCTGCACCAAAGTACGGAGCATGTCGACAAGTCGTTCGATCTCTCGGCGTCCGGCACGTTCGACGCTGTCGGGTTCCAGATCAAGCAGAGTGGCATTACGCGGTCGCCCGACCGGCTGCCGGGACAACAGCAGATGCCGTCAAATGCAAAGAAGCACCTCGTCAAGCTCGGTGTGCTTGGTCGCGGCGCGAGCGGCGTCGTGCACAAAGCGCTGCACGTACCGTCGCTGCTGCTCGTGGCTGTCAAGGTCATCCCAGTGTTTGAGATCGAGAAGCGGCACCAGCTCATCGCCGAGCTCAAAGCGCTCTATAACAACCTCTCGACGCTCTCGGACGACGCTGCAGAGCGTCGAACCGTCGCGTGCCCCGAGATCGTGTGCCTCTACGATGCGTTCATGAACCCGAACGAGGGCAACGTGTCGATCGTCGTCGAGTACATGGACGGCGGCTCGCTCCAGGACATTGTCGAGACCGGTGGCTGCAAATCCGAGAGCGTGCTCGCCAACATCTCGTACCGCGTGCTCAAGGGCCTCCAGTTCCTCCATGGCACGCACCAGCTCCATCGCGACATCAAACCGGGGAACCTGCTCATCAACCACTTTGGGGACGTCAAAATCTCGGACTTTGGCATCGTGCGCGAAATGGAGAACTCGCTGGCAAAAGCCACGACGTTCGTCGGCACGCTAACGTACATGTCGCCCGAGCGCATCGCGAGCGAGGTGCGGCGTTGCAGCTACTTTACGAGTTCTCGTGTATGTATGTCGACTGAGTTTAGAACGGGTCTGTTGTCGCAATGCGTCTCTTTGCTGTTGCGATGCATGCGCTGCAGGAGTACTCGTACAAGTCGGACGTCTGGTCCTTTGGTCTGTCGATCATGACGTGCGCGCTCGGAAAGTTCCCGTACTCGTCCAAGGGCGGTTACTGGGAGCTACTGCACATGATCCGCAACGAGCCGGTACGGAAAAGCGTGCGCTTACGTCAGTGTGCGTGTAGGCTTGCGTGTGGTCGCGAATGAGGCCGCATGTGTATGTATGTAAACTCACGTCAGTGCGACCTCGTTGTTACTGCTACTACTGCTGCTGCTGTTGCTGGTGGTGGTGATTGGTGATGTGTGTGTGCGTGTGCGTTGATAGCCGCCCCGACTACCCGAGGGCGTGTTCTCGGACCTCTTCTGCGACTTCCTGGACAAGTGCTTGCAGAAGGACCAGACCGAGCGCTGGAGCGTCAAGCAGTTGCTGAGCCACGACTTTGTCAAGCACTGCGAGCGTCAGGCCACGAGCGCGCCAGCCACGACTGCTGCGCCGGACGACTCGGTCGACTGGAGCAGCGCAAAAGACGTTGGCGCAGGCAGCAGGAGCAGTGGTAGTGCGAGTCCACTTGCTGGCGAAGACGGCTCGAAAGAGCAGGTCGAAGTGGACGAGATCGTGCAGCGCGTCACCGAGTACTGCATGAAGGATGCAAAGGAGCTCATCACTGAGCATGGCTACACGCTTGACGACATCGTGGCGTGGATCCAGGAGCTGCCGACAATGCAGCGCGTGTGCGTGTTAGCGCGCTTGTAGCGATGCTCGCTGACTGCGTGTAGTGCTGCTCTTGTGCTTTCGACGTTGACGCATCGCTTACGCATGTGTATGTGACAGCAAACTTGCGCGCTTTGCAGATCAGATCGGCGCGCAGCGACGGCTCGTGTACGCCAAGTTCCAGTCCGCGATGAACGACTTGCTCCAGGACATCCAGGAGCTCTACTTTGACGACCAAAAGGTGCAAGCCAAGTGAGCAGCACAACGGACATCGTTGCCTCCGATCATCACCATGTCCTGACCAAGTGCAACGGAGCAAGTGACAGCAAGAGACACAGCGATCGATCGATACACAGACAGCAAGGGTTACAGGTGGTGTGAAGTGAAAAAAGCTCCAATACATAATTTACTACGACTCTTCAAATCGTACTAGTGACTACATGACGGCGCACGCGTTCTGGTCGTCGCCACTCGATTTGTTCTTCTGCTTGCTCTTCGCGTTCGCGTTCGCCTTGTTGGCGGTCTGGTGGAACGAAAAGTTGCGCCGCAGGTACCCGATCACGAGACGATTCTCTTTCTTCAGTAGCTCGAACGCGTTCGTGAGCGACGCGAGTTCGTCGGCGCGCGGACATTCCGAGTCCATCACGCGCTCGGTCGCAAGCTGCACGCGGAACGCGGCCTTGGACACGCGCATCGCTGCAACGTACGCCGACGAGCCCTTGAGTGAGTGGCTCTCGCGCCGCAGTACGACGTAGTCCTTGGTCACGTACGCCGTCTCGATGCGCCGCATGTACTCGTCGCACACCATCGCGTACTTTTGCAGAAAGCTGAAGAACAGATTCTCGTTCCCGCCGCACTGCTCCACGCCCTGCGCATAGTCCACTGGGTCGCCGTCCGGAATCGGGATGTCCTCGGCCACAGCAGTCGACGCGAGCGAGCTTGGACTCGACATCACAACGTTCGCAGCGTCCACGTGTTCGTTGTGCCGCGTGTCCTCCTCGTTGCTCGCGCTCATGTGTGCAGTACTTGCAACGTCAACCTTGTCCTCGTCGTACTCGAGCTCGGGCGTGTCGGACGACTTGCGGTGCGACGCGATGCTGCTCTCGAGGTACGGCGACGTCTCTGCGAGGCCGCGCGAGAGAGCAGTAAACGAGTTTAACTCACTCATGGCGTCGAGGTACAGCGAACTGTTGCCGTTCGACAGCGACGTTCTATTTGATATGTTCGCCAGCAAGTCGCGGTCCTCGAGCGTTTGCCCGAGCGTATCGGAGAGACTCGACTCGACACTCAGGCCCTCGCTCAGCGTCGTGAGCGACGTGAACATCGCGTCCGTGTTTGTGAGGTGCATGCCGCCCGTTGCGTGGCTCATCATCATCGGGTCTTCAAGCTCGAGGTCTGCGATCGCGCGCGTCAGGTCGAGTGCTTCGTTGTGCGTCGACGCCGGCACGAGGTTCGCCGCGCCAGTCTCCGTGCCGTCGTCTGAGTACAGACTCGGCTCGCGGCTCGTGATCTTGTGCCCGAGGTACCGCACGTGCATCCACTGCTTGATCGCGATGCGCAGCGTCGGCTTGGAGATCGGCTTGACGATCATCTCGTCCATGCCGGCGTCGAGGCACTTCTTCCGATCGCCGCTCATCGCGTACGCCGTAAGCCCGACGATCGGGATCCGCGAGATGCGCGCCTCTTTCTCAAACTCACGGATGCTCTGCGTCGCCGTGTAGCCGTTCATGATCGGCATCTCGCAGTCCATGAGCACCATGTCGTAGAGCTCGTGGTGCTCCTTGTACGCCAGGAACGCGTCGCGGCCGTTCGTCTCCCACTGCAACAGGTGGTTGTCCTCCATGCAGAAGCACTTGACGACCTCCCAATTGAACTCGTTGTCTTCGACCACGAGGATGCGCGCGTGCTTGGGGATCGCGTCGTTCCGGTTCAACTCGTCGCTCGCGAGGTGGAGCAGACTCGGGTACTTTTGCGGCTCGCCGAGCGCATCCTCCTCCATGCGCTGCACGATGACGTTAAAGTAAAACTCCGAGCCGACGCTGAGTTCGCTCTCAACGTCGATCGAGCCGTCCATGAGCTCTACGAGCTGCCGGCAGATCGCAAGGCCGAGACCCGAGCCCGTCGGGTTGTTCTTGCGCGTGCGCTCGAGCTTCGTGAAGAGCGAGAAGAGTCGCCGCTTCTCCTCCTCGTCCATGCCAATGCCCGTGTCCGTGACCTGGAACAGCAGCTTGACGTGCGTCTTTGGGATGTCGGGCGCCGGCACCGTGGTGCAGTAGATCGTGATCGAGCCCTCGAGCGTGAACTTGATTGCGTTCGAGAGCAGGTTCAGCAGCACTTGACGTAGTCGCACGACGTCGCCGACCACGTACTTGGGCACGGAAGGTGCGCAGTGCATCGACAGCTTGATGTTCTTCTCGCGCGCCTTGAACTTGAAGATCTCGATCGAGTAGTCGAGCAGGTCCTCCATCTTGAATGGCTCGGACGAGATCTCCATGTGTCCGGCCTCGATCTTGGACAGGTCGAGGATGTCGTTGATCAGGTTCAGCAGCAGCGACCCGGACACGTACGCGATGTGGACGTACCGCTCGGGGATCTTATCGAGCTTCTGCTCGCGAAGGAGCTCGAGCATCCCGAGCACACCGTTCAGCGGCGTGCGCAGCTCGTGGCTGAACGACGCGAGGAAGTTCACTTTTGCGGCCTCCATGTGCTTCTTCGCCGTGTAGTCCTGCCCGACGCCGATCACACCGCGGATGTTGCCGTGCATGTCCTTCTTGCTTGACGCGTTCACGAGCAGCAGCAGCGGTCGGTTCGTCTTGGTCATCATCGGCAGCTCCATCTCGCCGACGTCGATGCCGATGAGCGCCTGGTTCAGCTTCGTCTTGACTTCAAACTGCGACTCGGGCACGATGAACGCGTCAACGAGGTTCAAGCCCGTGACGTCGGCCTTGTGGTACCCCGTAATCTCCTCGATCTTCTGGTTCCACTCGTTGATGCAGCAGTGCGTGTCGACGCCAAAGATCGGCGCGTTCGCTGTGTCGATCAGCCGAAAGTACTCGTACTCTTGTGCAATGCGGTCCGTGATGTCCTGCCCAATGCCGACAACGCCGACGATGTTGCCGTACAGATCGTTGCGAGGCGTTGCGTTCAGCAAGATCTCGATCTTTGTGCCCGGGCGCGTGATGAGCGGGAACCCGAGCGTCTGCGTCTCGATGCCGTTCAGCGCCTTGGAGAACACGTCGGCGACGACTGGGCGAAACTCGGGCGAGATGAACGTCTCGACGAGGTTCTCGCCCATCACCTCGGCGGTCGAGTACTGCGTGATCTGCGCGGCCTTCTTGTTCCAGATGTTCACGCACAGGTTCCGGTCGACGCCAAAGATCGGGACGTTCGCCGTGTCGATGAGACGCGTGTACTCTTGGTCCTGCGCGATGCGGTCGGTCAGGTCTTGTCCGATGCCCACGACGCCCACGATCTTGCCGTGCTGGTCGAACCGAGCGGTCCAGTTGAGCAAGATCTTGACGTTGCGCTCTGTGCGTGTGAGCAGCCCGACCTCCGAGTTGGTCGTCTCGTCGCCGTTCAGCGCCTTGGACAGCACGCTCGCAACCTCGTCGCGGTACTCGTCGGCAAGGAAATTCGTCACGAGGTTCTTCCCGAGCACTTCGGCCTTTGTGTACTTGGTGATGTCGGCGGTCTTGCGGTTCCAGATCGTCACGCAGCCGTTCACGTCGACGCCAAAGATCGGCGCGTTCGCTTTCTCAATCAAACGCGCGTACTCCTGCTCCTGCGCAATGCGGTCCGTGATGTCCTGGCCAATGCCGACCATACCGATCACCTTGGCGTGCTCGTTGAACCGCGGCGTGGCGTTCAGCAAGATCTCGACACGACGACCAGCTTTTGTGATGAGCGGGAACTCAAAGTTTGCCGTCTCGACACCGTCGAGTGCCTTCGAGAGCACTGCACCGACGTCGTAGCGGTAGTCCTCGGTGATAAACTCCTCGACGAGGTTCTTGCCCATCACCTCTGCGGTCGAGTACTGCGTAATCTGCACCGCTTTCTTGTTCCAGATGTTCACGAGTCCGTCTTCATCGACACCAAAGATCGGTGCGTTTGCTGTGTCGATCAAACGCGCGTACTCCTGCTCTTGTGCAATACGGTCCGTGATGTCTTGACCGATACTGACGACCCCGACGATCTCGCCAAGTTCGTTGTACCGCGGTGTCGCGTTCAGCAGGATCTCGACACGACGTCCGGCTTTCGTGATGAGCGGGAAGTTGAAGTTGGCAGTCTGCTTGCCCTGTAGCGCTTGCGACAGCACGAGGCCGACGGCGCTGCGGTACTCCTCCGAGATGAACTCTTGCACCAAGTCCTTGCCGAGCACAAAGTCCGTTGGGAACTGCGTGATCTCAGCCGCCTTCTTGTTCCAGATGTTCACGAGCCCGTCTTCGTTGACGCCAAAGATCGGTGCGTTCGCCGTGTCAATGAGCCGGAAGTACTCCTGCTCCTGCGCGATGCGCACCGTGATGTCTTGGCCGATGCCGACAACGCCAATGATCTCGCCCTTCTCATCGTACCGCGGCGTGGCGTTCAGCAGAATCTCGAGGCGTCGGCCGCTCTTCGTGATGAGTGGGAACTCAAAATTTGCCGTCTCGACACCGTCAAGTGCCTTCGTGAGAACGTTGTGCACGCCGACCTTGTAGTCCTGCGGAATAAACTCGTTCACGAGGTTTGCACCGATGACGTCGCGTGCCGAGTACTCGGTGATCTGCGCGGCCTTCTTGTTCCAGATATTGACGCGGCCCTCAATGTCGACGCCAAAGATCGGCGCGTTTGCTGTGTCGATCAGTCGCGCGTACTCCTGCTCTTGTGCAATACGGTCCGTGATGTCTTGACCGATACTAACGACACCAACGATCTCGCCGAGTTCGTTGTACCGCGGTGTCGCGTTCAGCAAGATCTCGAGCCGCCGACCCGACTTGGTGATCAGCGGGAACTCAAAGTTCGCCGTCTCTGTGCCCTGCAGCGCCTTCGACAGCACCTGCGTCACGGCGCTGCGGAATTCCTCGTGGATGTACTTGACGAGCGCTTCGCCGATCGCGTCTTCGTTCGTGTACTCAGTGATCGCAGCGGCCTTCTTATTCCAGATCGTTACGCGGCCGTCGATGTCAACACCAAAGATCGGCGCATTTGCTGTGTCAATGAGCCGCGCGTACTCCTGCTCCTGAACGATGCGCTCAGTGATGTCTTGACCAATGCCCACGACGCCCGAGATCTGACCCAGGTGGTCGTACCGCGGTGTCGCGTTCAACAGGATCTCAACACGACGTCCGCTCTTCGTGATGAGTGGGAACTCAAAGTTTGCGGTCTCGATGCCCTGGAACGCCTTCTGGAACACAGCCGCAACTTCGGTCTGGTAGTCCTCCGAGATGAGGAATGACACCAGGTCGGCGCCCATCACTTCCTCGGGCATGTACTCGCTGATTTCAGCCGCTTTCTTGTTAAAGATCACGATCCGACCTTCGGTGTCGACGCCAAAGATCGGCGCGTTCGCCGAGTCAATGAGCGTCTGGTACTCCATCTCCTTTGCGTTGCGCTCCGTCACGTCCTGGCCGATCGCAACGACACCGATGACCGAGCCCGAGTCGCCGATCTGCGGCGTGAGGCACAGCATGATCTCGACGCGCGCGCCCGTGGACGTGACGAGCGGGAGCTCAAAGTCGCGGCCTGGCACGCCGGTCGTGAGCGTCTGCTTGATCGCGTCGGCCACAAGCGCGCGCGCTTCTTCGTACACGAGGTCGAGGAGTGGCACGCCCATGACGGCCTCGAGTGCGTAGCCCGTGAGCGACGCTGCTTTTGCGTTCCAGACCGTGATCTGTCCCTCGTGGTCAAGCTCAATGATCGGCGCGTTCGCCTGCATGATCACGCGCGCGTACTGCTTCTCGTGCACGCGCCACTCGGTCACGTCCTGCCCGATCGCGAGCAGACCGAGCACGCTGCCGTCGTCGCCAATATCGGCGCTGAAGTTTGTCAAGACCTGCACGTTGCGACCGATCGCAGCGGTCTGGAGCGGGATGCACACGTCGCGCACGGTCTTTGTCGGGTCCTTGAGCACGACGTCGATCATTTCGGTCGCGGACCACGCCGTGGCTTCGAAGATGAAGTCCTGGAACGGCCGGCCGATCGCCTCGGTCGGCGTCACGCTCGTGATCGTCATCATCTTCTTGTTCCAGAGCGTGACGAGTCCGTCGGGCGAGAGCCCAATGACCGGTGCGTTCGCCTCATCAAAGAGCTGATGGAAGCGGCCGTACTGCTCCTGGCACTGCTGCTGCAGCTGCGCGCGCGTCTCGCACGGGAGCTTTGGGAGCGGCTGCTTGCAGCCTCCGCGCGAGCTCAGCGTTGCTGCTCGTGTTGTCGTGGTTGTCATCGTTGTTCCTGTTGCTGCTGTGCCTGTCGCGGTCGACATGTGTCCACTGGGTAGATCGCTGCTGCTGCTGGTGCGGCATGCGCTCAGACGTCTCTCGCGCCGCGAGGTGGTCGTACCGCCTGCGCCGGCCATGTGCGCTAGTGCTCTGGAGCGAGCGTGTAAGTCGGGAGCTCGCTTGTCTCGCGCTCGCGAATCACTCGAGTGAGCGCGTGTGTGTGTGCAGTCGAGCTACTGCCGAACTTGTCGATCTGCCGATGCTGTCGCAACCGATCTGCCGATCCGCACGCTTTCTTCGATATTCTGTGTGCGAACCGTAGAAGAACCGCTTGCTCGAGACGCGCAAGACGAGACAATATGGATCGATCGAGCGACGCGGTCGAGCGGAGGGAGAGGAGCTGCTGCTGGTGTTGTTGTTGTTGTTGTTGTTGTTGTTGCTGTTGGGGCGTTTGCTTGCTGCTTGCGTCGTGCGTGCACCTGCTTGCTTGCTTGTGCTGGTGCGACTGTGCGGTTGTTCTCAAGTGGTAGCGATCTGCTGCCAGTCAGTCAGCCTGTTCCGCTGTCGTGCTGTTGTATCACTTTCTGATGTGGCGCGCGTCTAGCACGAACTGTTCGCAACCTCGATTTCAGCACTACCAGTACCACTCAGCAAATCAATGAATTGACACGAACGACAACCATTTTCTCCTCCAATTGCATGGCGTCTTCCAACACTGGGCGTAATATGCAACTGCCGACCAGATGATGCAGCAAAGCGAATGTGTGTATTGATTGTATGGAGGTTTTGCCTCGCAACCACAACGAAAGCGCGCATGAACGCTAACGCACTAGCGTTTACTTGTTTGCTTGCTTGCGTCCTCTGACGCACGCCCTTACTCACGTACGACTCGTCAGGTACTAGTACATATCTCGCCAGCCGACACCGACATCGAACGCGTTAAACATTGTACTCATGCCAGACTCCAGTAGTCATGCCAGACTCAAGAGGCATGCTCAACGAACTCGAGCAAGCGATGTACTCGCCGATTTAGCGTTGAGCGAGCCCAGTGTTGCGCGCTCCATTATCTTCTTGTCTGGCAGGAGTACTTGGAAGCAAACTGACGCACACGCACGCTTGGTGCGGCATTACG
>JAADWX010000626.1:0-17371 GCA_023336405.1 Globisporangium echinulatum | reverse complement strand
GGCGCGCCGGGGATGATGCCGCGGTCGAGGTAGTTCACGAGGTTGATCAGACACAGCAGGATGATCACGCCGTTCGGACTCAGCTGTGGCGCCGTCATGGCGCTCGACGATGACGGCCGATGCGGTGGGAGCGACGGTGGATGCGCACGTGGGTCGTTGCTGGTTGTACGGCCGTGCAGCAAGCGCGCCGAAGGAGACAAAAGTGGCTGTGCGAGGTCGTCGTCGTTGTCGCTGCTGGCGTCACGCTTGTCGTTCGCAGGTGCTGCTGCTGCTGTGAAATGCGCTATGACGATCGGGAGCCGCGCGCCGTTCGGGGACGTCGCAGCACCGCGCGCTGCACCATCTACGCGAGCGTGTCGAGGGTACTCGGCTGCTGTTGTCCCAGCAGCGGCTGCCGCTGCGCGTGAGAGAGGAGAGCCACGCGCCATTCTGTCGCGACGCAACGTAGTGCTCGCTCAAGCTCAGGCTTGCGATTCGTGCTTGTTTGTATCTGTCGATGATCATTGAAGTAGAGAGAATATTGACCCTCTCTATGACCATCATGACTGTCAAAATTCGGTGCATCATGAAAAGCGAATGGCAGAGACTCGGGTCGCGAAGACGTACTAGTACTTGCCTCCGCACTTTGACATGGTACTTGCTGCTTGGCGTCTCTGCCTCGCTCTGCACTTGCGTCCACCTCGTTTACATCTCGTAGTGACTGAAGTCGTGCATGCCGTGTGCAAGCGAGTCAGCGAGCGTGCGGGATTCGGTTAAAGCTGTTGTCAACGTCTCTCCCTCGCTCGCACTGCGCACTTGGAGCGAATGGCATCGAGCGACTCGAGGTCGCGAGTACCTCTCAGACGTCCATCTCAAAGGAGTGCGTGTAGACTCGCTCGTACCAACTGTAAAGCTCAGTTCGTTCAGCAGCACTCGACCTACTCAACCTCTCAACATCTCGTGGCTCCGAGACCTCAAACCAACAAACTCGCCGATCGAGGCAGAGAGAGAGACTCGAGAACGAAGGATGGAGCTCCGAGCCTTACGTTGTTCACAGCACATTCAGATTCAACAGTACGTGCATGTGTGCCGATGCTCGTGCAAGCACACACATGACAAGAGAAGCGTCGTAGGGTCATGAAATATTGAGACGTCTCTTCCTCAGCAGCAGCTTCAGACCTTCGTGCTCGCCGCTGCTACTCTCTATTGCCTCTATTGCTACTCTACACGCTCGTGCCGACCATGTCGACAGACGCACTGGCGCTAGCACGAGCTGATCGAACGGGTAAATTGATGACACGCTCTCCGTTGTCATCGCTTCCTCCACTCTCCTCGCAAGCGCATGAAGTCGCTCGCCAAGAACCAACCAACTCACACCTGCCTGTGTCGCCAATGTCCATGTGCAGCAGCGACCAGCACGAGCTGCTCGATCGCGTCTCTTATCGTATCATATATGTGCAAACTCTGTGTGAGTCGAGTTCTCGCGGCTCGAGTGCGACCGAATCACGCAACGCACGCAAGCGCGCGTGCTGTGTCCTGCGTATACGGCGACCCGACTCGACTCGCAGCCTTGCAATGCACTTATTCCCACTCGATCGTAGCTGGCGGCTTGGACGAGATGTCGTACACGACGCGGTTCACGCCACGCACTTCGTTGATGATGCGGTTCGACATGCGGCCGAGCACCTCGTACGGCATGTGGTACCAGTCCGCGGTCATGTAGTCCGACGTGCTCACGGCGCGGATCGCAACGACCTTTTCGTACGTGCGGCCGTCGCCCATGACGCCGACCGACTTGACTGGGAGCAGCACGCAGAATGCCTGGCCCGTTGTCTTGTAGTGCCCGCTCTTGCGGAGCTCGTCGATGAAGATCGTGTCGGCCTGGCGCAGCGTGTCGAGCGCCTCCTTCGTGATTTCACCGAGCACGCGGATCGCAAGGCCAGGACCCGGGAACGGGTGGCGCCACACACTCTCTTCGTCAATGCCGAGCGCCATGCCGAGCTCGCGCACTTCGTCCTTGAACAGCTCGCGCAGCGGCTCAATGAGCTTCAGGTGCATCTTCTCCGGCAGACCGCCGACGTTGTGGTGCGTCTTGATCGTCGCGGACGGACCCTTGTACGAGATGCTCTCGATCACATCCGGGTACAGCGTACCCTGGAGCAAGTAGTCGACCGGGTGGCCAATGCGCTTCGCTTCTTCCTGGAAGAGGTCAATGAAGAGGTTCCCAATGACCTTCCGCTTCGTCTCGGGCTCCGTCACGCCCTTGAGCGCCGTGAGGAACCGGTCCGACGCGTTGATGCACTTGAGGTTGATCCCGAGCTTCTTCTGCAGACGCTCGACGACTTCCGTCGCTTCGTTCTCGCGCAGCAGGCCGTTGTCGATGAGCACGGCGTGGAACCGGTCGCCGAGCGCGCGCTGGAGCAGCACGGCCGCGACTGACGAGTCGACGCCGCCGCTCACGGCGCCAATGACGTGACCGTGCGGTCCGACGCGGACACGCACCTCTTCGATGAACGCGTCGGCGATGCTCTGCATGTTCCAGTCCGTTGGTGACCCACAGATGTCGACGACAAAGTTCTTGAGGATCGTCTTGCCAAGTGGCGAGTGCGTCACTTCGGGGTGGAACTGGATGCCAAAAAACTGCTTCTCGAAGTTCACGATCGCTGCGTGCTGCGAGTTCTCGGTCGTCGCAACGTCGACAAAGCCCGTCGGACACGACGTGAGCTTGTCGCCGTGGCTCATCCACACCTGGAACGCGTCCGGTAGGTCATTGAGGAGCCCGCCGTGCGCGTTCCCGTTCTTCGTCACGATCGCCTTGCCGTACTCGCGGTGCTCGCATGGCGCGACCGTGCCACTGTTTGTGAACGCGAGCTCCTGGAGACCGTAGCAGATGCCTACAGTGCGAGAACGAGCAAGGCATATGGTGTGTCAGACATGGCTATGCATCGAGTGACAAGCTAGCGACGCACTGCGTGCACACATGCTTGTGCGTGTACAAACAGCAGCATGAGCGACAGTGTCAGAAACGCACCGAGCACAGGCAGCTTGAGCTCTTCGATGAGCTTCCACACGCCCGCCTGAACGTGCGGCGCAGCGGCATCGTAGACCGAGTTCGGGCCACCCGAAAGGATGATGCCCGTGAGCGAGTGCTTCTTGAGCTCCTCGACGTCGACGAGGCACGAGTAGAGCTCGCAGAAGACGTGCAGCTCTGATAGACGACCAGCGAGACAGTGACAAGCGAGCAGTGCGTGAGTGTGTACGTCGTGGCGATAGCATGCCGGCATGGCTTCGTTCCCTTCGTTCAAGCAGCAATCAAAGCAGCGCGAGGAGCCGCAGCGACAGAGACAGCGCAATGGGACGTACCACGCACGCGGCGCGCGATGAGGTGGCTGTACTGCGAGCCAAAGTCGAGGATCGCGACCTGCGGGCGGTTCGTCACGGGCGAGTCCGACATGCTGGCTGGCTGCTTGGTGAAGGGCGGCGATGCACGTGCAGAAGTACGGCTGCGGATGCTGATGCTGCGAACAGGTGTCAGACGAATTGGGAATGGCGAGCCATGCGCAGACGCGCATTCGTTTCGCGCAGCGCATGTGAACTTCGACTTGCGCTTCGCACGAGCAACTTCGACGTCCAGTCAATCAGACGCTCGGAAGGTAAGCGCGTAAACGGAAAATAAGCGCATTCTAGCAGATTTATACAGGTATGTAGCTGACATTATCCGAGTGTACAGAGGTTTCATACCTAAATGAGACGACACAGTGCAAAGGTGATGGACAGCTGTGGCGCTTGCGTTATTGGGTGAGCGATGAACCGTTGGTGGCCAACGTTGTTGAAGTGCGTGGCGTGTGAAGCACCGAGTGATTGCAATCCTGTGCTCGAGTCGATCTGTGTGCGCACGGCTGTTTGGCAATAATGTCTACATGTGCGTCGCATGCGCACGATGCGTCGCTGGCAATGCAGCGGAATGGAGCAACACAGATCATCGTCGGTGTGCATCCGAAGCTGCTCAGAGGCTGGCATCTCAAACTCGCTTTCGCCATACAAAACAGCAGTGTGCGCGCAATGAATCCATTTCGTTATTGCGTCGTGAGGCTGCAAGTGCGCACGAGCGTCTGCGCCGTGCGTTGTGCTGGCCGCCGAGTTGCAGCGCGTCGTAACGCACATTGACGCGTTTGTGTGTTTGTCGCTACGTGCGTGCACGATGTTTGCGGACGCGACTCGCAGCCGACAACTTTCCACTTGCTGCACCGCCTGCCCGCAGGCAAGACTCGATGCTACCGCAGATCAGCGCAGTCCCGACTCAAGTAGCTCTGTGCTCGCGACTCGCACATTGGCAGCACATATGGCGAACAAGAGTGATATCGACATGCTCGAGTGACTGCGCAACAACGCTGTACCAAGCGCCAAGTAGAGGCAGCAATCGAGAACGCGCGGGTCAGTGCACGAACTGCAAGTTGACTGGCGATCTGACTGGCGATCGGGAGGCGCGCGCGCGACGAGGCTCGATCTTCGCGCTCAATGGAGCTCCGTTGCGACAGTCAGAAGGTGACGGACAGCTGCTGCGACTTGGACGATACGAGCGAGAACCCGGTGGCGGCGGCTGTCGCTGCCGATGCCCGCGCAGCAGCAGTGTTGAAGAGCTCAGCTGCTCGCTCCAGCGCTGTCCGCCCAAGTGTCGAGATGCGCGCGTTCTCGCGCAGTGCCAGCTGCTGCAGCGACTGCTGCACGAGGATACTGCCGCTGCTGTCGCTGCTCGTGGCTGTAGCTGCTTCGAGCGCCGGTGCCAAGTAGCCGAGCACACCGCGGTCGCTCAGCGCGTTCTCGTTCAGATAGAGCACCTACACACATACGCACGGCACATACGCACACGAGGTCCACCCGAACAGCGTCGTTAGGGCACGACTGATAAATATACGACACCACACATTCTGCACCGCACCGCCAAATGGGTATTGGTCACAAGCGCACGCGCGAGCGCACTGCACGCGCTATCCGTGATGTGGTTGCGACTGAGGTCGAGCTTCCAGAGGCGCTCGTTGTGGCAGAGCGCTTCAAACAGCGCAGTCGCGCCGGCGCTGCCAATGCCGCAGCTCTCGAGCACGAGCTGCTCGAGGCGGCTGTGGCCGTGGCAGAGCGCGCCAGCGAGCGCCACGACTGCGCCGATGCGCAATGGGATGTTCCCGAGCACGAGCGACACGACGCTCGAGTTCGGTGCGCCGAGCCACTGACTCAATTTGCTCGCGCGCGCGTTGTCGAGCGCCGCGTTATAGAAGATGAGCTTCTGCGCAGGACAGCGCGCGCCGCTCGCGTGCAGACTGTCGACGACATGCTCCACGAGGCTGCCAGTGCTGCTGCCGCCGCCACCGTCACAGATCACGCTGGATGCGAGCTCGAGCAACTGCCGCAGCAGCAAGTCGCCGAACGAGCCACCGCAACTGCATACGCATACACACACATACACACGATGGGACTCAGCGCTGCAGCCCAGATACTTTGATTCCCTCTGACATACAGTCGCGTACCTGAGAGAGAGCTGACAGACGCCACTCGCACGCACACGGTTCAGCATCGTATAGAACAGCAGCGGTGGCACTTCGGCTCTCTGTGTGCGCGAGTGAGCGACCCCAACGCAGGTGTGAGTGCTTCAGGCGCTAGTGTACACACATCCAACAGCCACGCATGTTCGTACCTGCTCGAGCGTGCGCGTATCGATGTTGGTCTTGGCCCCGAGTCGACTCTCGGCTTTAGACGCCAGGCGGCGACGTTCGTCTGCGTGCATTCCGAGTGTGCGCACAGCGCTGCGCACGCTCAGCTTACAGCGCTCGAGCAGCAGCGCCTCCCACTGACGGAAGCACCGCTCGAGCGGCTTCTGACTCGCGTTCGCAAGTAGCCGTGCCTGTGCTGCCTTCTTGGCCACGACGCGTCCTGCACGTCGCTGCGCCATGCGCGCGCGGTACTTGCGCTGGATACGCGTCGCAGCAACGTGCGCTGCGCGCTTAAGCTCCCGGAGTGTATCGCGCCACGCGTGTAGTGCTTGTGCGAGCCACGTGCAGCGTTTCTGATGCGCGAGCTGCTCTACGCGCGCATGTGCCAGTGCCTGGTGCTCAACGACGCGCGCGTATCGTCGGCGTGTGAGCCACTGACGCAGCGCGCGCTGCAGCGTTCGCGCTGCGTGAGTACGTCGCCACTTGCGTGCGTCGACGCGCTTGCGCAGCTCACAGAAGAACGAACGCGCGAGTACCGCGAACGACGCCTGCAGCCGTCGCAGGATCGCGCGTCGCGTCGCGAGCTTGGTGAGCGCCACGCACAGTCGACGTTTCTGACGGCGGTGACGCCACGCACGCTGGATGCACGTCGCTGCATCATACCGCTCGGTCGCCTGCTGCTCTGGGAAGCGTGCGAGCACGAGGAAGCAGAGTCGCAGTACGTACACGCGCGGCTGGTGCTTGAGCGTCACGTCCGGTGAGTCGAGCAGGCGGTGGCACTCGCGCAGCACGCGCACACGTCGGCGAGCGCGATAACCGCGGTACACGCGCTGAAGCTCGAGTGCCGACGCGCTGCGCTGCTCGATCGAAATCTCGATGTTGCGCGCCAGCGACTCAAATGCGAGCGCGAGCAGCTGCTGCGCGCTCTTGGCACGCATCGCACGCACTGCAGCCTCGACGCGCCGTTGTCGCAGACGCACTGTCCGTGCGCGCCGGCGACCGAGCATGCCACGCACGCGTTTCTGGATCAGTACAGCGCTCGCTCGCTTGTGCAGCCGCCGGTGCACTGCGTGGGCGCTCAGCGCTGCCCAGCACCGCAGCATCGCGCGGTGACGTCGGTCGAACGTCATGCGATGCATGAGCTCGAGCGTGATCTGGTGCCGTCGCAGTGCTACGCGGTACCGCCGTCGCGCCAAGCGTGTGCGGTAGTACGCTTGGATCATGGTCGCTGCACGCACCTTGTCACAGCGGAGCGCTGCCGCAGCGTTCAACCACGTGGCGAACACGAGTCGCTTGGCGCTTGCAGCGCGCTTGCCGACGCACATCTCAAGCACCTTCTCAACACGCTGTCGCCGCACTAGCAAACGCGCGACGACCCGGCGGCACCGATGTGTCCGCACACACCGCTGGATCATCGATGCAGCGGCGCTACGCTCGCGCTGCTGGAGCTGCACGAACACGCACCAAGCTCGGAGAACGCGCGCTCGACTCACCGCCGCGCGCTGGATCGCAAAGCCGCTCAACATCGCCGCGTGGTGCTCGTGCAGCGTCGCGCGCATCCGCCGCTCACGCTTGGCAACAAACACTGCGTGCAGCGTCTGGATCGTGCGCGCCGCGGCGTTCAGCTGCTTGCGGATCACGAAGATGTCGTGCAGCGCCATTGCTACATTCTCGGTGCACTCGCGCGCACGTTGTGCATCACGGAGTCGCTGTAGCTCACAGCGAGCGCAGTGCTGACGCCACGCACACTGGATCGTGCACGCATTTGTGCAATGGTTTGCTGCGACCAGCAGCTGTGCCACGAGGCGCCAATGCTGTCTACGGAACGAGCGTCTCACGATGCGCTGGATGCGCGTAGCGCTCGCGAGCTCCAACACGAAGTGGCGCTGCCAGCGCGCGCTCCAGTTGCTGAGCAGAAAGCGCAGTAGCTTGGAATGCGGGTCCAGCTCGATCGCGCGCGCGAGGGAAGCCTCGGCAGCGTCAACATTGCCCGTGCGGTGGTGCGCTACGCCCTCGAGTACGAGCATGTCGACCGGCAAGTCGCCGCGACGCTGACGCACGACGTCGAGCACTCGGAGCACGAGTAGCGCAAAGCCGAGCGACGCGAGCTTCCGCGCGAGGTCGCACCAGAGCGTATCGTCGTCGTACCAGAGCTGCGCGCGCCGACTCTCACTCGCACGCGACGTCGTGTACACTGCGTGCGCGTTTTTCTCTGACGTTGTCACGGGTGCGAGCGCGATCATCGTGCGGTACGCCTCGGCGTACGCTGCGCGCGCGTGGTCGCGCATCCCCGGCACGCGCTCAAGCTCTCGCGCCGCGAGCAAGTGCAGCTGGTACGTGGCGAGTCGGTGCGGCGGCTTCTCGAGTAGGTACTGGAAGTACTGCGCGCTCTCGCGATGCTTGCCGAGCGCGCTCGCCGTGACAGCCGAGAGGAAGACCGCGTCTGGAAGCTGCGCAAAGTGCGTGTAGCCCTCAACGAGCAGCGTGCAGACCGACAGCGCGCCACGATACGCTGCGTACTCGACGTAGAGATGCGCGAGATGGAGCAGCAGCGCCGGGTTCTGTTTGTTCACAGGGTACTCCATTGCGATGATGAACGTGTTGTACGCTTCCTGGAGCAGCGACGGCAGCAGCATGCGCAGATCGCCAGTCGCTGCGTCGCGCGACAGTGGTAGCACGGCGTCTCGATGCAGCGCTGTGGCGTAGTGTTGCCAGTGCTGGAACTGCGCGAGTGCAAGCTCGCCCCAGACCACATCCGAGTCTTCGACCTAGAAGGCGTGCAATCGCCCGCGTCAGAGCACCGAGCGACCTGTGAATGAGTGAATGTGCGAGTACCAGAGCTGCCAACGTGCACGCATGTAATGCGATGCACCTCGAGCGCTTTCTCAAAGCCTGCGATCGCAGCGCGGTAGTTGCCGTTGTGTCGCTCGCGTACGGCAGCGTCGACGAGCTGCTTGGTCGCTGCATCCCTGGAGCCTGTATCGCCACTGCCGCTTGTACTTTCCGAGCGCTCTTGCATACTCCGCCGACGTCAGCGCGTGCATGCCATTCGCTCTCCGATCGACGACGTTCGCAACACCAGCTAGAGTGCGTTAGTGCCCAAAGATAGCACCGACGTTTCAACGACTTCGTCACAACGCGAACCGCACGTTTTCAAACTCACAGACAATACGCAGCGACGCGCAACGCAACTCGAGACGTTCGAGCGTCTCGACACTGTTCGTAAGTCGCGTCATTGCGGCGAGGAACTTGCGTAGCACGTCGACACGCAGTGCAGTACTCCCAGTTGGCACGCCGCGACTGAAGTCCTCGAACTCGAGCTGCTGCGGCGTCTTTCCAACGTCTTCGGCGATCGAGCAGAAAAGACTTTGACAGACCTGATCCTTTTCGTGTCCGCTGTGCACAGGACTCAGCAGCTCGCGGACGTACTCGAGCGCACGTGCAGGCAGCGACGCATCGGCGAGAAATGTCACGGCCGAGTCACTTACTCGGCCGGCTCGGAGTAGCGCGAGCAGACTCGGGAACCGCAAGTCGCAGCTCAGGTCGTTCGTTGCGCGGCACCAAAAGAGCAGTTTCTTTGCAAGCATGTCGCCCCAGCGCAGCGGACTGAGCAAGTGCTCGATCTCGCGCAGTTTCGGCTCGTATAGCACGGCGCTTAGCGAGACGCTGCCACTCACTGCGTCGTTGATCGAGCCTGTGTGACGACGAGCTGTCAGTCCAGTGATGCTGAAAGAAACCACAGACACGCATGCATGTCATCCACGTGCGCGCATGTGTCTATAGACATACCGATCCCGATACGAGTGGCGACATCGGCAATGTCGGCAGCTGAACAGTGTTCGTAACACGCAGCAAACTGCGTGAATGACAACGGCTGATCGTCCGAGAAGATTTCGCGGAACCCGTTTTCATCGATCGCGCTCTTCTGCAGCGCTTGCTGCAAGGTGTTGAACTCCTGTATAGCGGGTGCGACCGACCGTATCCGTAAGCGTCCTTGTGGCGTCACACATACACAGTCCACGCGCACCGACTCGAGCGCACCTGCAAATCGAGGACACCGTTGTGATCTGCGTCAAATGCCGTGAAGACGCGTTTGAGGATGCTCTCGCGACTCTCGTGTTTTACGAGCATGCTCATCGTGTGTGCGAGCTCGGTCCAGTCGTTCACGTACTCTTGCACCGATTTGTCGAGCTCCCCAGACACGGACAGGTTCGACACGAGCGCGCTCACGTCGACGCCAGTCTCACTCTGTACGCATCAGTGAAGGCGAGTGGAGAAAGCGTTGAACGAGTGGTCAAACGAGTGCGTGAGTGAGAGAGAAAAACGTCGGATGTGTACACGCGCGTACCTGGAAGGACTCGAAGAAGTCCTCGACGAAGACCAGAGTCACGCGAAGGTACTTGATCGAGGGCAGGAGCACGCCGAATGCACGAGTTGCGGTCCCAACAGTCACTGCGTGCAATACAGCAATGCGTGCATGTGTGTGAGAGCGTGAGAGAGAGAGAGAGAGCGAGAGAATGCACGCATACGCATGGGGCGAGC
This sequence comes from Globisporangium echinulatum, assembly GCA_023336405.1. NCBI lineage: Eukaryota > Oomycota > Peronosporomycetes > Pythiales > Pythiaceae > Globisporangium > Globisporangium echinulatum. Next base: position 7,145 of record JAADWX010000626.1, on the reverse strand, counting down.
AAGAGCCCTTTTGCATCCGCCGCGCGCACCTTGACACGACTGCCAGATCGGCGCAAAGTGGCACCACACGCGCTTGTTAATGAGCCACTGCTCGACAGCAGACGCCAAGTCCAGCGCGTCTTCGTCTGCAGTAGAAGCAGAACGTGCACGCACCCGCGTGGTGAGCCTCGAATTGTCCACTCGAACGCACTTGCAGCAGCAATCGCTCCCCTTACCACTGACGTCCTGCTTTAGTCCGAGATCGAGCACGAACACCATGTCTTCCACATCGCTCAGTTGAGCACGTGACTGTTGCAGCAACAGCTGCTGCTCTTCAGTATCGTCGCTTGCCGAGTGCAAGTCGATTCGGAACTTTATGCGCTCGTCCGACACGCTTACGTCTCGTTGTTCGTCGCCGATCGCGAGTTTCATAGTGTACTGTAGTTCGTGATCACGCTGCTCGCTTCGGCTATGATGTTCGTCCTGATGGCACTCGATCAGCTGCGTCGCTGCCTTGATGTCGTCCGAGAGGACTCGAATCGTGCGTGCACTGGCGTCGAAGATCAGCAAAGTGTGATCCATGCACTGCTTAGTGCTCTTGAGCAGTCGCGCACCAGCGCCTGCGAGCGACTCCCAGAACGTCAGACTATCCTTCTGGACGTCGCGCAGCCAGAGCTTCATGACGCGGATAAGCTCGCCGCATTTGACAAGTCCAAACTGGTCTTTTGTCATCCGCGCAACGAGCGCGCTGGCCTGGTGAATGACGAGAAGCGAGCAGTGCACATCAATCACGAGTTGCCAGTCGCCAGTCACACACTAGCTTGCGTATTAAGCAAATATCACAATCTGCTCAAACGCCAGTACGCAACCATCTCGCACCTCACTTGCGCTCACATGGAGCCCGCTATCCGAGATGCGCTTCACGAGGCGCTGGACACATCGCGCGTCCACGCGCTTCTTCTCGTCTGCAGCTTTTACAGCCGCGATGTTCGAGCCTGTTGCACTATTGGTCCGCGTCGTAGCCGTCTTGTCGCTTGTAGGTGGCAACGGATAGACTATGTTCTGCAGCTTGCGAATGAGCACATCGACGCTCGCGAGTTGTTTCGAGCGTGTGGGTACGCCCGGCGTGGTCGTAGATACTGACGACGTGGTTGTTGTGGACGACGACCAGGCCGAGCGCGCTTGACCGGTGTCCTCTGGCAAACGCGTGCAAAAGAAAGCATGCACGAGTATAGTCACAGGCTCGTGCGACGCACACGACAGTAGATGCATGCAACAGCTCACACACAACAACAGAGTGCATGCAGTAGCCTCGCACCAATGGCCGTGACGCGAGCGAATTGGTAGTCGATGTACCCCATGGTCTGCATCAGCTTCGCCTGCTGCGCGAGCAATCCGTCCGCGGTGGTTGCAGTCTCCTGGCAGCACAGCAACAGTCAAATGTGAGTCACCTGGATTGCCTCTGTTGTAGCCAAGCACAGACGCTGCATTGTGCAGTACGTACAGATCCCAAGTCGTTCATGAAGAAGATGATATCGGCGTCTGCCATCGCCTTGTTCACCACATGTTGCCGCAGCACCTCCGCGTCGTCACCGAGCAAGCCTAAGCGCACGGGGGTGCACACACGGGCACATCAATGCAAGCGCACACACTCGACAGCAGTGACACCTTGCTGCTGAAACGCACGTCTTGCCAGCGGACGCATCGTCTCTTCGCGCACTTCTGGCGAACGCTTGAACATCGCAAGTCCGCGCACAGTCGCCATGAGCACCATCATGAGCTCGCACTTGTTGAGCGTCTTGGATTTGCCATTGTCGAGCAGCAATAGGATGACTACGCAGACAACATCCATCCCAACAGCATCCGTCAGCTCCGATGCGGCATCATGAATAGCACCTTTCGTCATCAACTCAACACAGCGCCGTTGTACGCACATTCAAATTTGACCGACTTCTTGCCCTCGACGACGAGCGCAAGACCGCTAAAGAAGTCAAGCGCCGCGATTTTGCGTCGTTGGTGGCGGTCGAGCACGTTGTAGATTGCAAGCAGCTGCGTCTTGTCGGTATCAGTGGCTACGCAGATCGGCGCGAGGATCGCCTGGAACATACCAAACGAGAGGAAGAACTGCGCCTGCGGGTCTGCGTGTGCGCGGCGATGCGCCTCTTGCTGAAAGCGCAGATGCAGCTGCTCGAGTTCGGGCCACTTGCGCGGCAGCACGCGCGCGACCTCTTCGCGCACATCGCTCTTCGAGTGCTTGCTGCCCATGCTAGCTTGAGCAAAGTGCGGACGAGTCGATTTAATCTTCAACCACACAAACGAAGAATGATGGTAACGTACAATGCGAGACGAGTAAATCACACGTTGACAGTATTATGCATGATACGACACAACAAAATCAATGTGGTATAAATTACCCCTAAGATTTGCGATATATTACCGCAATTCTCATTAGTTCCCAGCAATTTAAGTGATATTCATTGACGCAGGCGCTATGCAACCAGAACAAACGACACGTGAAGGCACATTTTTCCATATCAAGGTATGTCATACATAGGTGAGAAGTGCGTTCAGGCGTTTACTCATATGCACGTGATTCGTTGAAAAATGAAAAGAGCTAAGTTGGGGCGTGTAGCGCCAGTCTCGCTTACTACACCAAACAGGCACATATTTTTTGGACTGTATTTTGCTGGGTTCCTTCTGCTCGAACGTCAGGCAATGGCACGACAACGATGCGCCTATGCATCAGCTTTAGCGTGACTGAAAAGTACCACAGTATTCAGAGCCATTGAATTAGGCAATTGTTTAAATGTCACTGATGCGACAATTCGTCTGGTGTAGGTCTTATATTTTTCTGTGCTATTTGTACACACCGTTCGGCAATGTGATGATTTAGACTTGGAATCGTGTTGTGCTAAACACAAGTCGGAATGCAGTCAAGGATCGCGTTGAAATGGCGCTCAGATACCTCCATTGTGTAATGGCATCATTAGGAAATCATGGCTGAACGCAATATTTTCGGGTGAAGTACAAATGATAGTGTGCTATTTTGCATAAATGTTATCATAGACGGCTCACTACAATCAAAGAGTATTGATTATTGTTTTGGCTAATGAGGACGAATTGATTTTATCGTCATCCAATCGATATGAAATTCCAATATATGACGCAGCAGCAATTTAGCGATTACTAGCTTGGCGATGCAGTATTAAATTTCGACGGATCAGCATTTCATCGCTCACATTTACATTGATAGAAGTTGCGCGCTAGAGCGTCGGCACAAATTTTTAAGGTTGCTCTCCGTTCATACGGCAAATAGCACAATCTGAGTGAGTGTCCGTTTTCGACACGAAATTTTTCACCATTGACCAAAAGACACAATATCTATAGCCCTAATGATACGTATCCTCATCGTGTCGTTGCTTTACACAGTAACACGCGATGATCTGGCAATCGTACGTTGCCACATACACATTAAACAGCCGCTCAAAATATAACATTGGTTGTTGATCGATGTAATATCACTGTTTCGTAAAACACTATTTCGCGATAATGGTTGATCATCAGCTATGTAACCGGGCGGACCCGAGTTACGCAGCACAAGTAAAGAGGAAGCGTGCAGAGCACCTTCCGCAAGGAACGACAGAAGACTTGGGCACTTGTGCTCCAATATCTGAACTGTTTGATTGACATGGAAAACGGCCCCGGTAACGGGCGCCGCTAACTAGATCTAAGTAACTGAATACTAGAGCTAAGTCTAACTAATTGATTGGCTCCTGAGAGCTCAATGAGCTACTGTGCGCGAACCGCCTATAAGGCCAGCATTAATATAGAAACTAAACTAAGACTAGATTATTAATGTCTCGCAATTCATAGCTAGCTAGGTTATATAATAACTCTAGCGTGTGACCCCGTTACAGAAGGAATGTAATGATGTGACGAGGTATCTACAAGCGCGGTACGTCTCACCTGCTGAGTCGTGCCGGCGTGTCAGCGATTGCTCGACTTTCCGACACAAGGAAAGACGCACTCGGTGGTTTACCTTGCAGTCCACCTAGCGATGGAAAGTTTGGTGCTGTACATTTCAGTGACTGGCGCAGAGCTGCGTACATCGGAAGGTGAGCAGACAACACTTACGGCGTTTTTCAAGATCTGCGCTCAAGAACCGGACTGTGCAGGCGCGATGCTGTACCAAGACGTTCCAAAGTCGTACCGGTTGGACCTGGGTGCGGTTCAAGAAGTACGATGCTTCGATCGGTCGAATGGTGCATTGCTCGCCAAAGTACGAAGAGCGGTTTTACCTCCGATTGATGCTCTGTTACGTGAAGAGTCCAACGTCATTTCAAGATCTGCGCACAGATGAAGGAGTGGAGTACGACACGTTCAAGCACGCAGTCCGTGCGGCTGGACATCTGAGGGACGACAATGAGTGGATCATGTGCATGGCTGAAGGTGCTTCGTTCCAGATGCCGAGTCAGCTTCGAGTGATGTTTGCGACGATCCCGATTTACTCGCAGCCTAGCAACGTACGCGCGTTAATGGAGAGGTATTGCGGCGACATGTCTCGCGACTTTCAGCGACAGCTCGATTTGGACAGCGACGACGAGGCGGTTCGACTAAAAACGCTCCAGCCGCTCGATATGCTGCTGAGGTCAAACGGGAATCGACTTGCCGACTCTGCGGATCTTCCACGACTGTCCGAATTTTCACAAAGCGTCTACGATCGAGTGGAGGAAACGGCGGTTGAATGGGCAAAGAGAGCGGCGTATCCAAGAGATATGCTTGAAGAGATTTTGTCTGCTACTGTAGACAAGCCACTGAACGAGTGACAACGGGGAGTGTTCGAGCAAGTTGTTGCATCTGTGAGTGATGACGTGTTTGGGCAGAAGCTGTTTTTCATCGACGGTCCAGGCGGAACGGGAAAGTCGTTTCTGACCGAGCAGACCCTAGCGACTGTGCGCATCGAACAGCAGATTGCGTTAGCGGTGGCTTCGAGTGGCATTGCAGCGCTGCTGTTTACTGGTGGCCGAACTGCACACTCGATGTTCAAGATTTCGCTATCGGTTAGAAGAGAGTCGACTTGCGCGATCTCAAAGCAGTCGACTACAGCTTGGTTGCTCAGAGCGGCGAGCCTGATCATCTGGGACGAGGCGCCAATGACACATCGTCACGCGCTTGAGGCGGTCAATCGGACGCTATAAGACATTATAGACTGTGACGAGCCGTTTGGCGGCAAGGTAGTTGTGCTTTCGGGCGATTTTCGCCAGATTTTGCCGATGGTCAAGAACGGCGGACAAGGCGACGCAGTAGACGCAAGTCTGAAGTGATCGGAGCTTTGATCGCTGTTCAAGACACTGCTGCTGACGGAGAACATGCGAGTCCGGACAGCGCAGAGCTCACAGGCCGGGGCAGAGATCGAAGCGTTTGCGACTTTTTGCTAGAGGTCGGTGAGTGCGCCATATTCGAGATCAAGATCTTGGGGACGAGTACATCAAGCTGCCACGTGATTTGCTAATCGACGAACCGAAGCAACCAGACCTGAACCAGACGACGAGCAGAGTGAAGAACAACTTACAGGAGAGGTGCAGCGCGAACTGACCAAGCTAATCGGCGCAATCTACAGCGCAATCGACGAGCAGACAGGCGCAGACGAGTACTTTGCGGAGCGCGCGATTCTGACACCGACGAACCGCGACATGCAACGGATCAATGACGAAATGATGAAGAGGGTGATGGGTGACACGCGCAAGTACCTGTTGCTGGACGAGGTCGACGATGGTGACACGGAGAGTACCGAGCTGTACAAAACAGAGTTCTTGAACACGCTGAGTGTATCTCGAATTCCGCCGCACAGATTGACGCTCAAAGTTGGGGCTCCGGTGATGATGGTGCGCAACCTTAACTCTGATCTGGGGCTGTGCATCGGAACACGGCTTCGAGTGGTCGAGCTTCGAGATAACTGTGTCAAAGCCACGATCATGACTGGGTTGCGCAAAGGCAATGTCGTGTTCATCCCGCGCATCATCTTCATCTCAAGCGACGAGTTCCCGTTCAGGCTCCTGCGAAAGCAGTTTCCCGTCGTACCAGCGTACACAATGATGATCAACAAGGCGCAAGGATAGTCGGTCCATCATTTGGGGTTGTACTTACCTGCGCCAGTGTTTGCGCACGGTCAGCTGTACGTAGTACTGTCGCGCGTAACGTTGAAAGCGTGCATCACGATCGCGGTTGTGAACCCTGTAGGTGAGGACGACGACGGCGTGTGCACTAAACATGTAGTCTACATTGAGACTTTCGATTAGGTTTATGCATGTGTAGGTAGATGTACGTCACAAAGAGAGAAAGTAGGTATAGAGAACAACACATAACACATAGGACTGGTATCAATATGAAACACCTCAAACAGAGATAAACTATCAATCGACAAAAACTCATTAACTCCTAATATATATTCCGGCCGCGAAGCGGTCGGTGCTCGACTAGTATCGTATTTATGTTAGCAGTGCGTTGTGACACTGCGCTCAACAACATGCACCAACAGTGAGGAACGGGTGCTGTCCAGAGCAGGCAGTGCTCCCCGCGCAATGGGTGGCATATCTGTGGCATCTGTGCAGCGGGTGACGATGAACAGTACAAGACTAGACCAACAAAACCAATTGCCCCCGTAGCGAGTCTGCTCGGCTTGAAATGATATTTTCATATAGTACCCGTATATAACAGTGTCATGCGTTTTTATGACGAGCGCGTATATAGCTGATTGTTGCACTGAACCGAGCTGCACGATAAACCCAAGTGCAATCGAAAAACTCAGCAGCGAAGCTGTACTGCCAACTAATAGCTCAATTGCAAACTCGCCCGCTTTTTACACCACTAATACTGGTTCGAAGTCGAACCAAACTGACTGCGAAATGGCAATCAAAAAACTAATTGTCTATTGTCGTTGGTTGTAAGCGCGTGTGCTGCCAGCTTTCTCGAGACGCCATTCTTTGCACGACGGACATGATGGTTGGTGTTTCGCAATTATCATGTATCGAGTTTGTATGTCATCCTACGACTCTGCATCTTCAAATCTCCCTAAACTGGCAAATGTGAAGTACTCGTACTGGTAGCCGAGCTCCTACGACAGTACGTTCGTGTTCAGACTCGTGAGCTCAGCGAGCTTGAACGTG
>JAADWX010000625.1:0-17391 GCA_023336405.1 Globisporangium echinulatum | reverse complement strand
TGTCTGAATGTGCACAAGACGCTGTGCGACCACATGCCGAGTTCACAAACGAGCTCTTCTCTGCCAGCGTCGCGCGCATGGACCAAGTCGCGAGCTCGTTCTCGAGCGAGTTCACACGCCAGGACGTGTCGACGCTCCTGATAGTTGTGTTTGGTCTTGCGCACCAGTTTGACTGGATGGATCTGAGCTTGGGGTATCGCGTCTCGCTCTTTCGTCTTGAACGCGCACTGAAGCGAGTCATTCAGTCGAACGCACTTCCTCTGAGCGACCAGCAACGCGCCAAGGCACTAGAGTACCAGAAGGGCTACAAAGGACTCGGCTTGCGTTTGGAGCTTGAGTTGAAGAACAACTGTCTACACTCGAACGCGTCAGAGCTCGAGACAGCAGCGCTGTTGTGTTCATCTGCGACTTCGACATCCGTGTCGAAAGCGTTAGCATCGGTCGCACCCGATCATCCTGTTGATCTCCAGCTCCTGCCGATTAAGATGCGTCTGCCACTGGATGCCGCGCGAGCACAGTTGGGGTACTGCGCTTATGACATTTCGTTGCCGCAGACGGAGTTCAGGGACGCTCTCTTCAAACTGAACGTCAATCGCTTGGACACAGTTTGGAGCGGTCTCCCTCATAGGCTCAGCCGCGGCGACGTATCGACGCTCGTCGAGACTGCGTCTACGCTGGTCAGTTACGTCAAGTCGATCGGCTCGAAGATCAAGTCTGTCGCCAAAATGGAAAGCTACCTGCGTCGACTAGCGGACGCATTGACGCTCATTGCGGAGCCCCAAGCTGTCCAGCTCACGAATGCACAGCAACACGAGGCGCATACGAATCGGATGTACTGCGAGCACGTCTTAACGCGTATCCAGACGTACCGCGTAGCAACAAATTTCCAGTCTAAACAACGAATGACGAACAAAGAGCAGCTGCAACACCAGTCGTCGTCAGCACTGACGAAGCAAAAGAAGAAGTAGATGGCGACCAGTCGAGTCGCGACGACGTGAGTACATTCGCACGTTGACGACCACGATTCGGTCCTGACCACTTGTGAATAGCAGCAGTCGTAGTGGTAGCTGCAATAGAGTTTGCATCGTGCTGGAGATCGAATCGATTGTCAGGATCGCGTACCTAGCAGACGTGCATGTGTTTGCATCACACATGTCGTCACGTCTGTCCCGACTCGCATACCTCCATTCTTACGACGTCATGATCGTCGTCAATACTCGCCACTGCAACTGTCACTCTGGACTACAGTAGTGCTGACTGACGCCATCTATGCGACAAACTACGTCAGGTACAGACTGCTCGCAAACACAACGTCGCGCTTGATCGACTCGGACGCGACCTCCATCTTGCGGTACAGCTCCGGGTCACCTATCACGCGCGCCGCGTTGCGCACTTCGCGACAGACTTCGTCGAGCCGCGTGATGCAGCGCACGATCGAGCCCTCCTGGACGTCTGTGAGCAGACAGAGTTCCTTGAACGGCATGCCGCGCGACCACTCGTACACGACCTCCATGAGCCCAAAGTTGAGCGCGCCTTTGCAGTACACGGCCGGGTCAATGTCCAAGTGCATCTCGAGCTGGATGAGTCCGAGCGACTCGGCAATGCGCTTGACGACTTCGCGCGCGTCGTCGAGCCGCGGCGTGAGCGTCGGCTCAGACTGCGTCTTCTCCTGGAAGATGAGCGCCGAGAGCACGGCGACGATCTCCTCGGGTTCGAGGTGCGCAAGGACGTTCTCAAAGATCATCTCGGTCAGTACGATCTCTTCGCACGTGTTAATCTCGCACGCGACGCGGCCTTTGACCTGCACGACACCGTCGCCCGAGATGTACCCGAGGCGCTTGAGCACAGCGAGGCGCTGCTGAAAGTCGGGAAAGAGCGAGAGCGAGTCGTTCGAGAGCTCGCGCGTGAGTCGCGCGACGTAGTCTTGGAGCTTTGATATCTTGTCGACCTTGCCAAGTACGCGCGCGAGCGCTCCTGCGTTTGTCGTACATGCGTGTGTCGCAATGCGCTGCTGCAGCGTTTGCCAGTCGCCAACCATTGTCACGATGTCGAGGTGCTTGAGCTTGAGTTCGCTCACGACATCGACAAGCGCGAGGTGTGCAGCTGGTGCGCGCTCGAGCTCGACGAGGAACTCGACGCTGCTTGCGAGCTCTTTCTTTGACGACGCTGCAACGAGCGTCTTGAAGTTGACGGTTGCGGCCTGTAAGCTTGTCACGACGTCGATGCACGTCTCGGGGATGTCGAGTACAGCAAACCGTCGACCGAGCAGCGTATCGGTCGTGTTCGACGCGAGCTCGTTCGCAGCGTCTTTTGTCTTGGCGGCAGTCGCGCCAAAGAGTCCATTGGTGTCGCGGTCGTCGCGCTTGCCGCGCAGCTGGCGGCCGCCAAAGTCGAGTGGTGACTTGCGACTGTGCGCACTCGACTGCTTTATCATACCGCTACTGGTGCTGCTGCCACCAGTACTCTTGGCCGGTGGGACGTAGTCGTCAGCACACAGAAACAGCACTGTGATCGACTTGAACAGGCTCTGACTCGCACGCGCATCGCTGTCGTCGCGCGCTGCCAGCACATCGGTCGGGCTGCCTGCGTTCGGATTCGAGTTCGTCCGTACGACAAGCGCGCGGACGTCGGTCGGGAGACCCTTCGCATTGATCACAATGACGCGACCCGGTGCGATCGCGGTCCGCGCTGCGCCTGCAGCGTGCGTGAGCAGCCACGTCGTCACGCGCTTCTCGGTCTCGCGCCGCAGCTTCTTGAGCGCATAGAGCTCCTGGATCTCTGCAAGCTCGCCGCTCGACTCGAGCTGCGGGTACTCGTCGCGCAGTGCTGTCTCGAGCGTTGCGAGCAAGCGGCGACCGCGCTGGATGAGCTGCGGGATGTTCTTTGCCGCAAGCGCTTTCTGGGTCTGGAACTCGGAGAACGACCGCTTCATCATGTCTTCGACCGTGAGCACTTCGACGCGCAGGAGGTTCAGAATCATGTTGTACGTGAGTCGAAACTGACTCGACAGCGACGTTGCGCGACCGGCGAGCATTGTCTGCAGTGACGTTGGCTCCGGCACGTCGTTCCAGCACGCAATGATGACAGTCCCGACGAGGTCGAGGCCGCGGCGACCAGCGCGACCCGCCATCTGCGTGTACTCACCCGGCAGCAAGTCGCGAAAGCTCTTGCCGTCGTGCTTGCGAATGCCGTTGAACACGACCGTGCGCGCGGGCATGTTGACGCCCATCGCAAACGTCTCGGTCGAGAAGAGCACTTTGACGAGACCGCGGCCAAAGAGGATCTCGACCATCTCTTTGATGATTGGGAGGAGCCCGCCATGGTGCACGCCAATGCCGCGCTTGAGCATCTCTTTCATCGTTACGACCTGTGGAAGCTCGCGGTCCGAGCCCTGGAGGCGCTGGATGCTTGTTTCAAGGAACACATGAATCTCCGAGCGCTCTGACGGTGTGCTCAGATCGAGCTTCGACAGCTTGCTCGCCGACTCTTCGCACAGCCGCTTGCTGAACGCAAACACGACAACTGGCAGTAGCGCCTTGTCCTTGAGCGACGTAATGAGCTTTGTCCAATCGCTCTGGTCGCCACCGGATGTGCGGCCCATATTGCGTGTACTACTGCCGCCACTACTACTGCCACCGCCGCGTGTGACCGTCGTACCACCACCACGGGGCTTATCGGTTGCTGGCAAGAGCTTGGTCTTTGCAGCGCTGTAGGCGCCCGGGAGGTACCCGTGCGTCGCGTCAAAGAGCTTAAAGAGCTCTTTGCCTGCGTACAGAAAGTGCTGGAGCGGCACGGGCCGCTTCGTCGTCGAGATGACGTGGATGCGCTTTTGCTTCGTGCGGCCGATCCAGTCCGAGAACTCGAGGTGGTTCGGTGTCGTCGCCGACAAAAAGACCATGCCGATGTGCTCCGGCAGCATGATGATCACTTCTTCCCACACGACGCCGCGCTCGCTGTCGTTGATGTAGTGGATCTCGTCAAAGATGACCCACTCAATGTCGCGGATCACGTCGGCGCCACGGTAGAGCATCGACCGGAGGATCTCGGTTGTCATCACGAGGCAGCTCGCATCCGGATTGATGCTCACGTCGCCCGTGATGAGCCCGACGCGGTCGGCGCCAAACGTCGTCCGAAAGTCCCTGTACTTTTGGTTCGACAGCGCTTTGATCGGCGACGTGTAGATCGTGCGCGTCATGTGCTGCTGCGACAGCGCGATCGCGTACTCGGCCACGACGGTCTTGCCCGCCGACGTGTGCGCTGCAACAAACACGCACTCGTGGCGCTCGAGGTGCACGACGCACTCTTTCTGGAACGTATCGAGCTCAAACGCGTACGCGATCGCAGGCGTTGGGACCTTTTCGTGGAAGTTGCGCACGTCAACGCGCGCGAGACTCGCCCACTCGGTTGTTGTCGGCTGTTGCGACTGTGAAGTACCATCAGCAGCAGTGCTAGTTGTTTGCGTACTACTGCGAAGGATCGCCTCGAGTTCGGCTTCTGGTTCCGTCGTCCCAGTGTTGCTGTCGAGCTGTTCGTCGGTTGATAATGTCAGTACTTCCGAGCCTACGACAGCAGCAGCAGTACTGTCACTGGCCTTTGACTCCATGTCGTCATCAGCAGCGTCCTCGACGTAGAACCCGAGGTCGTCGTCGTCTTCGAGGTCGTGCAGCAGCTCGTCGAGCGCGAGCGTGCCGCTCTCGTGCGTCGCCTGTGCGAGCGCACTTGCAGCCTTTTCGTCTGCGACAAAGCGCCGCACAGCCTCGACGTGCTCGCGGTCGGCTGCGACGCCAAAGTACGGCTCGAGCAGCCCGCGCGGGTTTGAGCCAACGACGTCGAGACCGCCGCTGTTGTCTGCTGCGTCGCTGGCTGGAGCGGTCGTAGACTGCTCGAGTGCGCGCACGTCAGCGACTGAGAGCGCGCCGTCGAGTCCCGGTGCGCGTAACACAAGCCGCTCGAGTGTTGCCTAGACATATACAGTCAACACACGTAAATAAGCACATAGCCTACTATTCATGGTATGAACGACACAATATGCAAGATACGCACCTCGTCGCTCAAGTCGACGTTGTCACTCAGCACGAGCTCATTGCGCGCAAGTTCATCGGGTGAGAGTGTGGACACTGCAGCTGTCGATCGACTGTCGTTATCGACTATGTGCGTCGCTGCACCAGCGTTGCTGTCGCGCAGCGCAACGAGCGAGTCGCCGCCGGGCGAGAACGGCTTGTTCGTCATCTTGCCGCGCGCGTACTCGTCCTGCTTGGCGAGCGCACTCGAGAAGCTCGCGTCGACACTCGTGCGGCTCGCGTCGACTGCACGGAACTCGTACGATAGCGCAAGCGGGTCGAGCACGAGCCCGCGGCGCTGCGGCACGAGCTCAGCACGCGCACTCGCCATTGGCAGCTGCGCCAGGAAGCGGCTGGCGCGCGGCTCGGGGAACACATAGCTGCCTGTTGCGTACGGACTCAGGTGCTCGAGCGCGAAGAGCGGCTGCGTGTAGCGTTCGAGCTCGCGCCGCGCGACCTCGGGGTCTGCGAATGGCGACGCGAGCGAGGGGGCCGAGAAGATCGGCGGATCGCCCGCTGCAGCTGGGTCGGTCGAGACGATCTCGACGCTGTCGAGCGCGAGTGGCGACGCTGCGACGACTGCAAAGTGGCGCAGTGCATCAGGCGGTGAATGTGCAGGTGCATCGACACTGCCGCTTGCGAGTGCGTCCTGCTCGAGGCGCACGAGGTCGCTCAGCAGCTGGTCGATCGGCTCCATGGGCTTGGTTGTCGCTGATGTTGTCGGTCAGAGTGAGCGAGTGCAAGTGAATTTGTGAAGTAACGTGATAGCGAATTATTGATATATTCTATATTCTATTGAGTTATATATTCATTTGTGATGCTAAAACCGATTAAATGAGTATTTGGATGACCACTTTGGTTGACAGCAAAACAAACGATCATTGTTGAATCCGACAGCAAGCATGACGGCGGCTCAGGACGCGCAGGATGCCGAGGAGCTCGCGCTGCGCTGCTGTGTGTGCGGCACGTCCGCTGAGGACGACAGCAACTACCTCAACACAAAGATGAAGATGCTCATCTCGAAATGTGGCCACCGCTTGTGCGTCGTCTGGCGTGTATGAGGCGTGTGTGTATGTGTTTGTGGACAACTGTTGCATGTTCATATGCGTTTCGCTTACTTGTCATCCTGTTCGCATGCGCTTCTGGTGCTGCCGCTGCTCGCACGCTTCGTCAGCTGCGACCACTGCATCAAGCGCGAGTTCCAGCACCATCGCGAGATCCCGTGCCCTGCGTGCCAGAAGCTCGTGAAGAAGTCGCAGCTGCAGGACAAGACGATCGAAGAGCTCAACTTTGCAAAAGAGACGTCGATGCGCAAGAAAGTGACGAAAGAGTGCGTCGTCATGCATATGTATCACTGTGTATGTCTGCATGTGTCTTCAGGTGTGCGTATGTGTGGCTGCTGCTGGTAATCTCACTCATGTGTGGGGCATCCGCATACATTCACTCCCACACTCGAACAGCTACAACAAGACCGAGGACGACTTCAACACCACGGACGAGTACAACGACTACCTCGAGATGCTCGAGAACCTCAGTGCGTTCACCTGTATCACTCTATGACTCTATCACTCTGTGACGCTATGACTGTATGACCATGCAGCGTGTACTCACGTCATGCTCTGTACTCGGCAGTCTTTGACCTTGTGTACGGCGACGACAGTGAGAAAGCAGCAGCGCAGCGGCAGTGGAAGACGTATCGACTCGAGCACGCGATCGCGATCGCAACGAACGACGCGAAGAAAGCGGACGAAGAGCGTCGCATCGCGCAGCTCATCAACGAGCAGCAGCGCGTCGCGGACGAGCGGCGGCAGCTCCAGCAGCGCGAGGACTCGCAGTTCGAAGCCGATCTCCAGCGCCAGCGCGCGCAGCTCATGGAGGTCGCACTGGGCGAGCGCGACGAGAGCGACGTCGCAAAGCTCCGCGCAACAACAACTGCCGTGCCGATCGACCAGGCCGTGACCGCCGAGATGGAGGCCGCGATGCTTGGGTTCACGCCCGGTGTCGTCGGCGGTCCGCAGCCTGTGCCAGTGCCGGGCGGCAAGCGCGGCCCGACGTTTGGCGTGAGCGAGTCGAAGAAGCTTCGGCGCGAGCAGCAGCGCGCGGGTGGGTACGACCCGGACGTGCCGTATCGCCGCAACCGGAGCGAAGCCTGGTGCGGCGTCTACTTTCGCCCATCGAGTGGCGCCGATCGCGACAATGGCGCACAACCGATGGACGTGTGCTAGCGATGTCGTACGACACTAAGTACGATTGTAGGACCCCAAGTGCATATGAATGACCGATTGATAGTCCGTCCAACTACTGAGTGGAACAGACGAATACAAGGCCACGAGTCTATTCGCTTGTCGCGTCTAGCACGTGACGCGTGTGAGGCACGCGCGCTTCCAGCGGTGCTTAAAGTACAGATTGAGGTGCCTCCCAGCGTCGCGCACGTCTTGCCACGCGCGTTGCTCCGTCGCGTTTAGCATTGGAAATAGGTCGTGCGCAAGTTCGTGGTCGCGCTCCGTGTCGTGGAGTGCGATCGCGGTCGAGAGCGCGTCGTACTGGAGCCGCAAGTGGCCGCGCACGGCCGCCATGTGCTGCGACGGGTTGTTGTTCCAGACGACGCGGTCGCCGAACGGCACGCGGCGCTTGAGAGACCGGCCGACGCCGGTCTGGAGGAAGCCGCCGGGCGGGACGCCAACAATGTCGGCGACCGTGTTGAGCAGGTCGTACTGCTCGACCGCGTCATCAATCAGCAAGCCAGCCGATGCGCCAAGTCGCCCTTCGGCGACGATCATCGCAGCGACGCGCGTCGCCGAGACCTGCCGCGCCTCGGGCACGCGCAGTCCAGCTTCCGGCGCCTGGCCGTGGTCGCCGACGACGACGACGATCGTGTCGTTCAGCACACCGTCGCGCTGCAAGTCGTCGAGGAACGTACCGAGTGCGAGGTCCTGGAAGTATCGCATCTCGAGGTAGTCGCGGACCGAATCACGTACACTGTCGGGCTGGTCGGCCAAGTACGCATCCAAATCCGGTTTGGGAAACGAGTCGTTGTACCATGCGGGGCGATCCCGGTACGGCGTGTGGCTCGAGATCGTGTAGTGCGTGATGAAGAACGGCTGCTTTGAGCTGCCTACTTGGACGCGCGCGCGCTGGTCGCGCGTCTTGTTGCGCACGACGTTTGCAAGCACTTGGAATGCGACGTCGTCGTGGACGCCCCAGTCAGCCGTTGCGCGGCCTTGCCCACCGTTATGAGTCGTTGCCCAGTCCTGCGGGCGAATGCCGAGGTTGTGCTCAGCAAGTCGCTTGACGTCGTCCACTGCGAGCACCGCATCAAAGCCGTGGGCCGGTAGGAACGTCGCCCACTGGTCGTACACGATCGGGCAGCCGGTAAAGAACATGGGCGCGTCGTAGCCCTTGGCTTTGAAAAGCTGCGGCAAGCCCGCGAGCGGTACGTTGACGTGACCGCCGGATGTGCCCGAGTCGGGGATGCTATCGAGTGGCACTTGGCCAAACACGATGCTCTCGAGCGACCGACTCGTGGTCCAGCTCGACCACATGTTGCGGAATGCGACGCCGCGCTGGGCCCAGCGGTCAAAGTGCGGCGTGACCGAGACGTTGCCAAAGTACGTGTTGTTGGCCACGAGGTACGCCGAGTCGTGGTACCGAAACGACTCGACTGCGATGACGAGGACGTTTGGTGGGTCGCGGGCATCGACGCTCACGTTGAACGCGACGTCACCGTGGAACCCGAGCGTGCGGCGATACAGCACGTTGTCCTGAAAGAGCTCGTACCGCTCGGTCGCTGGGCTTAGGTACGCATGCGCCGACGCGATCTCAGCGCTTGCGAGACCTGGAACGAGCTCGACGTCGAACAGGACGCGAAGGCACTCGTTCGCGCTCGTGTTGAGCGCAACGGACGCGACGACTGCGCTGCTCGCGTGGGCGATTGCGACGACGAGCAAAGGCGCACCGACAGCGACGACTGCGAGACCAATGTACTCGCACATTGTTGCGCGCTGCTGACGGCACACGGACGTATAGACAGCGCGTGACTTGGACTGTCGAGTGCGTGGGACCGCAGCAGCAGCAGCAGCAGCAGCAGCGGCTTCGAGGTCGTCGTCGTCGACTTCTGACTCGGACGCGGACGCGTCAGAAGCAGTCGAGAGCTTGTCGTACTTTTTGTGTGCTGCAGCCGAGTCGTTGCATGCTGCGAACGCACATATCGACGGCCGCCAGCGCGACAGATCGACATAGCACGTGCATACAGCAGCGAACAGCAATGCAGTGATGGCAGTCGCGATCGCCGACTCGTACGTGACGCGCACTTCGTGCGTCGACACGTGCAGCAGCGACGCTGCACCTTTGGCGTTAAAGTACGCTTCGATGAACTCGAAAGTGAAGCGCATGCGGCGGATACGCACGAGCAGCGCGTCGGCGCCCATTGGCAGGACGCACACGATAAACAGCGCGAGGTACACGACAAAGCGGAGTGTAGTCTTGGCGAGCCACGTGCAGCCACGCGTGTTTGCAGCGTCTCGCCACAGACTCGGTCGCGTAGCACAGTCAAAGCCATAGAGCAGTAGTAGCAGCACGGCTGTACAGAGCGCGTCTTCGAGCGTGCCGAGTGCGAGTCCAAGCACGGTGTTTGTCCACGTGCGCTCCTCCGGTGTGCCAAACATGTCCATGATCGCTGTGAGCGCGACGCAGCGCGAGACGCCAAAGTAGCCCATGGTGCTCGCAGCCACCGCCAGCCAATGCAGCGACGCGTGGTTTTTGTGAACCGACGTGCGCGGTGCCATGGTGAGAGCAGAGCAGGCAAACGCTGAACTTGCTGAATGGCACAAGCGTTTGATGTACGTCGAGCACAAATGGAAGTCAAACTCGCTAAAAATACATTCCTGTGACTAAGATATCCACTGATATCCATCAAGACAATAAGATATCCACGAAGATTTCACGAAGATTTCCACGAAGATATCCGCTAAGACTCAGGCGAATCAGAATATTCGAATTTGGAATACAAATTACTCCATTCAACATGTATTGTGTTTTGTGTTGCGTCTGCGATGTGACACCACGATACTTTGATAGCTCGCACATGCACGCTGTTGACATCGTCAAGAAGCAGGGCGTTGTAAACCACGCATGTCGATGTTCATTCTTGCAGTTGCAGTCTATCGAATGGATCTCTACAGTTGCAGTCTATCGAATGGATCTCTACAGTTGCAGCTACTGCATCTTACCGTCCGCTCGACCGCCATATGTACGTCGTCTACGTGTAGTAGCCTGGTGAGATCGACACGTCTTCAATGACATCGAGCTGCGCGCGCGAGAACGTTCGCTTCGTCTCGCGCCAGTTGTCCTGATGCGTGCGCTTGAACTCGAGGAGCGTCTCTTTCACGGCCTTTGCGAGGTACGACACAGCGACCGACGCGTGTTGCTTGACGTACAAGAACGGCCCGAGCGCTTCAAACATCGGTGGTACGAACGGCGGCACCGTGTGAGGGAACGCGAGTACAACCGCGCACATGCCGAGCACGCTGCGCACCATTGCGGCTTCGTTCGTTGCGAGCTTCAGTCGCGCAGCTACAAGTTCGTCGCTGACAGTATCGCCAGCACTAGCCGCTTCAGTCTCGAGTCGCGTGATGCGGCGCTTCGTCTTGGGGTTCAGCACGCGCAGGTCGTGCGCCTGTGTCGTCCAGTCGCGACTGAGCGCGGCGACAACATCGGGTCGCTGGTGATGCAGGAGCGTTCGGAGCGTGTACTTGGCCATCTCCTGCACTTCGCGCTGGTCGTCCGTGAGGAACGCACACACGAGCGTCTGGACGCGCGCGCGCTGCGTTGGCGAGAAGACGATCCAGTGGTAGAACGCAAATGTCGTGACGAACCGCAACACTGCGCCGCGCGTCTTCCAGAACCGATGGACGGCGAGTGTATCGAGCAGTGCGAGCAGCGTGTCGAGCGACGCCTCCGAGACTGTTGCGCTGTCGGTGTCGTCAACGACCATGTCGTCGACCGATCGCGGTGCGTAGAACAGTCGCAGTGACGACGCAAGTGCGTTCGTTGTGTTCTTTGCAAGCACAGCGACTTCGGCCTTTGGGTGGTTCTGCGACAGGAACGCGACGGGTGCAAGTGCTGGCAGCACAGCAAACACATCGCGCGTCTCACCGTGCGTCTCAGCGCACAAGAGCCACTGCATCGCCGTCTCGCGTGCATATAGCGACGTCGTTGGCGCTGTCGCGTCGTTCGCGTCAAATGCCGATGTGTCTGTCGTCGCAGTTGTCGCGTCATGCTCGAGCGCAGCTGCTTCAACGAGCTTTTGCAGTGGTAGCGCTGCCGCGTCGACAGGAACGCGCGCACGCACCGAGTTGCGCGATGCAAACGCGTACGCGCCGAGCAGAAACAGCAGCCGTCCGACGCGGTCGCGGATGATCTTGTATTGATGTGTCAGCGCAAACGCATCTATGACAGCGAGCACGCGCGTACTGAGCGACTCGGCAAGCGGCACAACGGCTGGTGCTGTCGCGCTGGCTGGCAGTACGTGCACTGCAAGCGCTTCGACGAGCACGAGCCACTTGACTTGGCGCGCATAGTCCTCGGCCGTCGCACGCGCAAACGACTGCTGCAGCTCGTCGAGCAGAAACGTGAGCAGCGGCGCGAGGCGCGCAAGCGGCAGCTGCGACGTGCGCGCTGGTCGTGTAACGAGGAACAGCACGTGGCCCCACGCATCAACGTGCGACACGGTCACGTGCGGCAGCGCGGCCTTGAGCACGTCGATCACAGTCGCAATGTGCGACTCGGCGTCGCGTGCCGACACGGTCGTGGTCTTGAGCAAGCCGCGCAACAAGCCGGTGACCCACTCGGCGAGCGTCGTGAGCACAGACTGGCGCTCCTCATCGCTGCGCTTCGCGTCGGCCTTGTCGGTTGCGAGCGTTAGCAAGTGCGCGACGACGCCCGAGCGCACGACGCGCGCAGCGTCGAGCTGCACGAGCTTCTGGACCATTTTGGTCGTCGCGATGCTGATCGCAAACGAGCTGCGCGACTGGTGAAACAGCCGCACGGTCGAGATCGGTTCCGGTCGCGGGTACGACGACGACTGCACCGCGAGCGAGTGGAGGATCGCGTCGATGCCGACTGACCAGTTCGCGGGCGCACTGTTTGCGTGCTGTCCGTCTGCCGACGCAGCCATGCGGTGCATGTCGGTGAGGTTCCTCACGTTCACGTCGACGAGCGCTGCCATTGTCTCGGGCGCAAACAGCAGGGTGTCAACACTGTCAATAACCTCGTCACTGTCAGTAGCACGAGTGGTGGTGCGCAGTGCGTGTTTGTGCAGCTGCACGAGGTGCGCAAAGAGTGCGAGCGCGACGAGTCGCACGGGTAGCACGTCATTGCGCAGCTGCTGGAGCACGAGGCGCCAGACGCTGATCGGCAGCGGCATCTCGGCCGGCTGCAGCAGCGGGTACAGCGACACGAGGTGCACGAGCTGGAGCTTCCAGTGCGCGCTCGCTAGCGGCTCGGCCGCCAGCAGCGTCGTGAGCAGCGCGGTCGACGGTCGCGCATACTGCACGTACCGCCAGCTCGCGAGCAGCGTGAGGAAGAACGCTTCGACGCGCGCGCCGACTTTGAGTTTCTTGGCTTCGTCCGGCACGCGCGTGAGCAGCGCGTCATTTGCGCGGAGCACGGCCGTCACGACGCGGCCGTAGAACTGCTCGCGGTGCGTCCAGATAAACTCAAGCGCCTCAGACCGCGAGAGGAATGCGAGGACGCCAGCAACTGTCTCGTCTGTGAGCTCGTTCGAGCTAGAATTGCCATTGCTACTGACAGTGTCAGAGCCTTCAAGCACGGAGAGCAGCGACGAGATGCGCGAGCGGTACCACGACGTGTACAGCTCAGCCATCTCGCGCATCGCAGCGGATGCGTCCGTGCGGATGCCTTCGTACGCGTTCTGCATGAGCGTCTCGAGGTCCAACAGCAATGCTTCAAAGTCTGCGCGGTCGCTGCTGCCGCGACTGGCGTGTGCGAGCGCATAGTGTTCTTGCACTTTGCGCGTCGCGTAAAAGTGCAGCACGCGCTCGATCATCTCATTGCGTGACGCAAGTGGCGCCTGTTCGCGCCGCGGTCGTGCACCATTACTGTCAACGCTGTCGCGACTGCGCGCTCTGCGCAACGCGTCGGACGCAATGTCAAGTGCTGTCGCTTTTGCGTACTGGTGCTGCTTCATGCGGTGCCGGTGCGTACTCAAGTGGTCGCCACGCGCGACGAGCAGCTCACTCATGATCGCAATGAGCGCTTGCCACATCGGGATCTCGACCGTGCTGCCCGTGCCATTCGTCTGCCAGAACTGTACGAAAGCGTGAGTCGCACGCACGAGCGTCGCTTTCAAACTGACAAACTGCGTCAGCAGCGTTGGCGCGTCGACACTGAGCGCACGCTCGAGCAGCGGCAGCGACCCGCGTTCAAGCAACGACGATGTGTCGGGACTGCCTGTCACGAGCACGTTCTTGGCGCCGTCGAGTGCGCGCGTGACGAGCTTGAGCCGCGGGAGCCACGTGCGGACGCTGCAATCCTGCTGCGTCTGCGCTGCTGCAAGCGCTGTGAGCGACCCGAGCACGTGCGCGTCGAGCAGCTCGTACGCAAACGCGAGCTCGGCTGCGGTCGGTTCGTGCCATGTGATCACGAGGTGCTGCCACGTCATAGCAGCACCGAGGTACTGGAACATGCTGCTGTCGGCCGCCACCGCGTCGGTCCACGCATCAGGTGGGAGCGACCGAAACTCGCTCGGGTACACACCCGTGAGGCTCGTGAGCACATGCGCGAGCGCTGTGTGCGCAGTCTCGTACAGGTCCTTGTCGTCCGCGTTTTCAGTATCGAGAAAGTGGGCGAGCACGACACGCACAGGCCGCGCGAACGCGAGGATCGGACGCTCGGTTGTTGCTCCCGTGTTACATCGCACGACGCCGTCAAAGAGGTGCAGGAGCCAGCGCTTCTCGTTCGGCATGAGCGCCGCGACGTCGAGCGTCTCGGACGTTGCGCGGAGCTTGTCGAGCACAAACGTCATGAAAGGCGCAAACGACGTCGCTGGGTCGGCCTGCACGCAGGCGTAGATGAGCTCGGACGCGACGTGACCGCCGAACCGTGTTGTGAAGAAGACGTCCGAAACGAATGCGAGTGTCTTGCGTACGCTCTTTGCGTACAGCTCGGGTGACAGTTGGAGGTACAGGAGCCCCATCACGTTGAGTACGTCCATGACGATTGGGTCGTCGTTCGTGTTGTCGTGCGACTTGGACGCGCCATTGCCGTTGCTGCCGTTGCGGGCCAAACTGCGCGTATGGCTCGAGCCTTCAGCTTGCCCAACGCGGGACTTGATGAACTCCAAGCACCGGTCGACGAGCGCAAGCGCCCACTCTTCGAGGAACGCGCCGAGCTCCCAGAGCTTGGCGTCCACGTCGGTGCTCAGCACTTCGATCTCGGCAAACACGTCGTGTGCCATGGCGTCAAAGAGCGAAGTTGAGCGCGCATTGCGCTGCTGCGTCGTGTGTCCCGACGAACGCTTTGCAGTGTCATTCACGAGCGGGAGCCATGACAGGACGTGGAAGTACAGACTGATCGTCGACGCCGTCTTCTTCTCGTCGTTCGCGTCAATGCCTGGGAGTGTCAGGCGAAGCATCGGCGCGAGGTACGTCGTGAAGAAGAGCGCCGTACCGCGCGCGTCTTTGCCGATCATGAGGTGGTACAACACGGTGCCCATGGTCGCGATCGCAGTCGACGCCAAGTGTGCATGGCTCATCGCCATTGGATCGAGGCCTTTCATGATCTCGTCGAGCACGGGTGCCGCGCACCGTACCGGGTCAATGCACACGACGTTCTTGATCACGTACATGCACTTGGACGCCACGGCGCGGTGCTTCGAGTAGATCCCAAAAAACGCGAGCGCGAGCAGCGCGTCCACGAGCGGTGCGACTGTCGCGAGTGCGAGCGGCGTAACGGCGTGACTACTACTCTGTGCTGCCTTCTCGCGTCCGAGGCGATGTGCGAGCAAGTTGCTAAAGTAGTAGACCGACACACCGAGCGCATTTGCCGAGTTCGCGACGTTCGACGGATGGAAGAACGCCGTGAGGAGGTGCAGGATCTCAAGCACGTACTCGTTCGCGCGCGCAGGCGTACCGCCCGCGTCCGGATTCCGGAGCAAGTACACGCACAGCCGCATGGCGTAGTTGTCCGTGCCATTGGTGCCAGCGAGCACGTAGTACGCCGACGGCCACGTATTCGGCTGATACGGCGCACCGAGGTCCGACGGCAGCGCGAGCGCGTCGTGGATCTTGCCAAAGATGAACGGCAAGTACGGCGTCCACGCGTGCGTGTCTGGGTGCATCTTGGCTGCGCGCGAGAGGAGCTTCATCCAGTGGCCGTCCCACTCGGCACAGTTCGACACGGTCGACCAAGTCGCAAACCACTCGGGCAGTAACTCCTCGGCACGCGTCCAGTCGTCAGCGTCGGCCGGTACGACTGCAAAGAGCACGAAGAGCGCGAGCGCCTTGAAGCAGTCGGTCGACTCGGTCGCGCGGATCGTCGGGGCGAACACGCGCCAGAGCTCGAGCAGCAGCGGCTCCGATGCGTCCGTCGCGACAAAGTACTTGCGCGCTTTCTGGACGCTCTTGACCATTGACGTACAGAGCTGCTGCAGACTCGACTGCGCTGCCACGCGAATGCTGCCAGTCGACTTGAAGCACGCGCGCTCAAGCGCTTTCCAGCCCGCGCGCCAGCTCAGCACGAGCTCCGAGCGCTCGCTCGCTGGGCGCTTCGACCACGTTGTAAGCAGCTGCGTAAGTGTCGAGAGCGCGCGCAGCTCCATGTGCAGGTCGTCAAAGTCGCGGCCGTCGCGGTCCCAGAGCAGATCCACGAGCACGCGGATGAGTTGTAAGTGCAGCGCCTTTGGCAGCTCGTGCTTGAGCGTGAATAGCGTGCGGATGACGCGGAAGTGACGCTTTGCAAGCGCTTGCGGCTGCGTTCCGTCCATAAGCGCATCAACTGCGTCGCTGCTGGCATTGCGAAGCGCCTCGAGTCGCTCGAGCGTCTCCTGCTCGCAAAGAGACAGGCAATCGTTCGTTAGCACCAATCGCGAGTTCATGCACAGATCGAAACAACGCACACAGTCGCTAGAAAGTGCAGATCGAGTGCAGTGCGTGTCATCGCAAGAGCGTTGCTGCACGTACCTCCACTTTGTGTACGAGCTCGTCGCGCTCGCTGCGCACGCTCTCGGGTGTGATGTAGCTCGGCAGCAGCTCGTAGTACACGTGTGGCTTTGCTGTTGTCTCCATGATTGCTATTCGTCACGTTGCCGTCGCTCACTGTCGCGCGCCGTCGGGTGATCGATCGATCGTCGTTGTCGTCTGAGGTGGCGTGTTTGCGAGTGCTGTCTTGCATCGTCACAAAAAGCAGATTGGGATCGTGACCATCATTCTCGATCATGTTATAACCAAAATGCGTAATTACGCATTTATACAATGAGCTAATCGAGAGAAGCAAGTGAAGCAATCTGGATTGTCCCAAGAATCGCGCTGCAACCTGAGAATGCCAGTGTGAGTGCGTGCGTGCACAAGTGTGTTCGTGTGCGTGATCACGTTGCTTTCGGAATACGAGAAAAAGGGACGAATGTATAGCTCGTCGTGTCTTGATCATGACAGCACGTGTCTCGCTTGCAGCAGCAAAGCCGCCGCAACGGAAGTGATATCCTTGATGGATACAAATTATCGTTTGACTCGCGCGGATCTCCAGTCATGTCGGTGTACAAAAGTTCACGCACGTCTTCGATCATCTTTTCCCACACGGTGTCAACGTGACTCTGTTCGACACGACAACTTGACTACTCAACTATCACTGCCGACCCCACATTCATTTTGGACTGCATCATCACAAGTGCGAATGGCCACGATGTCACTCCTTTACGAGACGTACTCAATAACATCTTCTTGATCAACCTTGGCACCGACTGCAGCGATGTGTGTTCACGAGTAGTCCGTGAGCATTGATGGTGTCACGGAACTGCTTCCGACGCGCAAGCTAGAGCTCCTCGCCCTCATCGGGGAGTGGCACCCATGCCGCCGCTGCATGGAGTTCGGCTTCCATCTGCGCAAGCTGCTCCGGCGAGATCGTGATCTCGGGCGGACCGATTGCTGGCGTTTCGACAAACACCAGGTTGTTGTCTCCCACGAGCTTGCGCGCGAGCCAGAGGAACGGCTTCTCGAACTGGTAGTTCGCCTTGGCCGAGATGTCAAAGTACTGGAGGTTCTTCTTGCGGTGGAACGTGATCTGCTTCGCTTTGACTTTGCGGTCCTTCACGTCGACC
>JAADWX010000624.1:0-17471 GCA_023336405.1 Globisporangium echinulatum | reverse complement strand
GTGGTCGAAGACGAGCCGAGCACGACCATTGTGGTGGACACCCCGAGCGGCCCGACCGTGATCGAGGTGCCGGTGGCGCAGCCGGACGAGCCGAGCACGACGATCGTCGTGGACACGCCGACGGGTCCGATCGCGATCGACGTGCCGATTGATGAGTCGACCAGTTTGGCCGACAAGTCCGTGTTTATGAGTAATTTGAAGGAGCGCTTTGACGGAAAGCAGATGATGATGGACCAGAAACTCGAAGCCGCGAAGGAAGATGTTGCAGCACTGACGCTCGCCACGGCCAAGCTCAAGAAGTGCATCGTCGAGGCAGGCGACAAGGTACGATCCGTATTGGATTGGATGTGTGGACATCGCGATATTGTGGTGTTCGAGCGTAGTGGATGACTGACGCGTTGTATGTACTTGTCTGTCGGTTCATGATCGTCGCGGTGACGCAGTTTGGCGAGGTTGACGAATTTAACTTCGAACGCAATCTCGAAGCTGCCGTGAAGTGGGTCGAGAGCGACTGCCTCAGCGCGTAAGCAAGCGATGTGCGGCGATGTCGTCGACCCAAGTGAAGTGGAGCAAGAGCCGCGAAGAGCGGAGTGACGAGCGCTCGTGTGAGCATGCGGACTGTGTGTACAAGCCGATCGTCGGTCCGAATTGTGAGCTGCATTTAGTATCTGCATATTGGTATCAAGTCCCTCCTGCATACACTATCATTCAATACATATCGTTTACCATTGGCTCGCTTCACTTCCGTTGTTCGCAGTGGCGCCGTGAGTGCAGACAACATATGTGCGAGTGTCCAAGCACACATAGTTCATGCAACCCGTCCGTGCCCATTGCCTCGTTTCGTTGTCGTCGTCATGGCTGAGAACTGAAGGATTGGAGCGCTGCCCACCTACCATCGCTAGTATTGATATTTTAGTTGTCAAATGGCGAACGTCATCATTACCACCCAGGTTCGCCGTTGTTAATGACTCCACCGCTGTTGACTGGACCACCGATGTCCTGACTCGGATCGTTAGCGAGTCGCATGCACTTGCAGAATCGCGATCAAGTGCGTGGATCACTATAATCGGCCAGCACTGCTTCGTTCGCCGTCGACGGTGAACGCATCCAGACTGCGACATCAGCAATACTGCACTAGCTTGTCCGCATCAGCGTACCGCTCTCCTGTCTCTCATATTCAGTCTCACAATGCAAGCCTCGAGCTCATCTCGTCAATCGCACATGGCAGCAGCGCCGATGCAAGCACTGCTACTCTTGGCAGCGTTGGTTCTCTTGTTGTTCACGTCGCATGCGCTTGCTGTCGACATGCTCTGCTCGATCTCACCGGTGACGTACAACAGTGCGAAGTAAGCGAATCCAGACCTGCTTTTCCTATCGTAGCTCAGCTAGTCGAGACAATTGCCTAATCAAATTGTCTGCTAAAATAGGATAGATCTAATGTAGATAACACAATTTGCTCGAATGCAATGGTCCAATCAGACTGCATAATTCGAATCCTCACTTTGAGAATGTGTCTGTTTTAATGTTTGGAAGATTCCCTTCGATGTCATGCCTGAATTATTTGACAGACAAATGCTCACTCGTCCAGCAACAAGCAACAACAGCAGCAGTCGCGCCAAACACCAAGATGGTACGAGTCTGCGTGCGTGCACGTGTACACGCAGCTCTTGACCACTTGCTATCGCGCACTCATGCACGCTCTCTCTCGCGTGTGCTTGCGTGCTGCAGCTGTTCTACTCGTTCTTCAAAACGCTCGTGGGCAAAGAGATCGCGGTCGAGCTCAAGAACGACGTCGCGCTCATGGGCACGCTCCACTCGGTCGACCAGTACCTGAACATCAAGCTGCTGAGCGTGTCGGTCGTCGAGGGCGACAAGTTTCCGCAACTGGTATGTCGCAGTCGCAGTCGCAAGTGATCACCGAGCAGCGCGCATCTCGCGCCGCCCAACGACTGCCATCACATATGGTCGTATATGTTCACCAACGTATATATATATATATGTATGTATGTATGCATGTATGCGAACGTATAGATGAACATGAACAACTGCTTCATCCGCGGCAGCTCGATCCGCTACGTGCAGATCCCAGCTGGCGACGTCGACACGGAACTGCTGCAGGACGCAACGCGACGAGAAGCAAATGCGAACAAGCAGAGCTAGCGACCGACTGACTGACCGACCGCTGCTGACGCCATGCAGTTAGTTACTCCATACACGTAGGTCCATTTGGTATACAGATGGCGAAACGAGCGAGACGCAATTGCTATAAGACCAGTATTTCGTCCATCGCAATCTTCATTTGTCTGCAAGAGCAAGTCGTCCACGTGATGTAGACGCTCTGGCTCTCGATCCAATCCAAGCGTCGCTTCTACTTTGTCTCACTGTCTCACTGTCTCACTGGCTCTCTGTCAATGTGTCAATCGTTTCATCGTTCGTACGATCGTTACCAGCACAGTGTCCCAGGCAAGTACTTGTCAATGAGCGACTGGTAGTACGGCCAGAGCGCTGCGACGTCTGGCCGCGTGTCGGCTTTAGTGTACAGATCAAACTTGTTGAACTCGAGGACCCAGTCGAGCAAGTCGGCGTCGTCGTCGGTCATGAGGTGCGCGTACGCATGCTCTTTGTGCCATGGGTAGCACGAGTGATAGCGCACCATTGCAAGGCCTTCGTCGGGGATGCTGCTGTTGTTAAACTTGAGCATTTGGTAGAGGTACTCGTCGTGGCCCCATGCAAACTGGACGTTTGCGAGGCCGCAGTGCGGTTCGTACATACCAAACTCGGTGTTGTACCGCGGATCGCGCATGTCAGGGTTCAGACTGTTAAATTCGGGGAAGACTGTAGATTCCGGCATCCGGCACCCCAACACCCACGTGTCGCCGCCCAAAGCCCACTGATCGCCATCGGCGGTCCCCTCCTGTCCATCTTCTTTCGCGCCCCAGAGGTACTGGATCTTGCCCATGTCGTGCAGCAACCCAACGAGCTGGAACCAGTCGGGGTGCCCAGCTGCACGGATCCCTTCCGCAGTCTGGAGCATGTGTTCGAGGTTTGGAAGCGACGAGTCCGGGTCCGACGAGTCGACGTAGCCTTTCAGTGCTTCAAACGCTTGCCAGACCGTCATTTTGGCGTTTGTAAATCCGCCGTACTTGGCCTGCATCTTCTGGTTGAACGCAACGGTCTGGTGCGTCCGCATGAGGCGGTAGTGCCGCTCGACTGTCGCTTGGCGCGAACTGTCCTTGTAGTTGCGGAACTCGTCGACGTCTTTGCCGGGTGTCGATGCCATCTCGCGGTGCTGCACTGTAGTTGCGTCTATAGCCGCCTGCTTCTGGTGATGGTGGTGGTGCTCGGCGCTCGATGGCGCAGCGATCGTTGCGCCAATTGCGCGCTTGGACGGTGCAATGTGCATGATCGAGCGTGGACGTGTAGATGTAGGTGTGAGTGAAGCTGCCAATTGAGCTGTGCGGGCGCATGCGCTCAGCGACGTGCATGCAGCGAGAACGAGCACAACCAGTGCTGCACATCGTCGCACGTACCAGCTCGAGCTCGTTCTTCTGTCGCTATTTCCAGCTGCTGGCGATAGCGTGGAATTATCCACCAACGTATAGTGACGTATAGTACGGAAATTGTCTCGATTTGAGCAGGACGATGTCCGCATAATATTGCTTCTGCATTTAGCATCACGTATAGTTCGAGAGCGACATGGCGAGATCGTGTTCCAATGCATTCACCACCACCAGCGCTCTCGCTTTTGCAGACCTGCACGCGCTATTCTCTGCACCAGTCACACAGCCGAGATGTGCGGCGACCACGGATTCCAGCACGTATCATTCTTCAACGATAGGGCGTAGTTTTGCTTCGTGTGCTCCACCTATACGCTCCCCAAGCTAAGTATGTGTACAAAAGGGCTCTAAAAAATAGTAGCGCCAAGAGCATCACTCCATTGATACACAGACACCTCGCATGCGAGAACGACCCGAGGTCCTACCGCTTGGCGAATGCATTCTTGCCATCACAACACAGCTATTAGCGATCGTAGGAAGGGATCGCGAACGTCAGGACCCATCATAGCATTATTCTATTGTAAGCCTGAGGATTCGGTATGTACAAATGTAATGCATTCACGAGCGCACATGTACACACCTTGTATACGAAGACGCTGTGAGCGCGCAATGCACGATGGAAGGTCGCAGGTCGCAGCACTTGGCTCACTTGTCGGCATTACATCGATATAATCAAAATGTCAGAAATGATTCTGACGCAATGTGTCATTTTCAAGACATAAAGGGGATCGTACTTCAGCAGGCATACACAGTGCACATGTATTCACTGTGGCCCACATTACAATAACCTCAGACGCAGCCAACGAAGTTTGACAGCACTCACGTTCCTCGGGTATCCAGGCGACACATAGGCTGTGCATTGAATGTTGCTGACTCACTCCAGGCATAGCTCGCTTCGCTCGAGACATCTCAGTCGTCCTCGCTTTCGAGTAAGGTTAGTAGGGTGACCATTGTCCCACCATTCACCACAGTTCTTATCGACGTACTACAACTCGAATCATGCCAACACGACGACGTACGAAGTAATTGTACGGCCTTGGTATCTTTTGCCTCGAAATAGCCGTGAGGTGAGAGCTCGAAGACTCGAGAGTGAAGACTCGAGATTGAGGACGGCCGACCTGGTCGCCTTATCGCCAATCTGGTCCGATCCGGACACTCTAGCTGCTAGCAGCAAGGATGCATGCCGCCATCGCTTTGAAAGGACCTGTCGTGTCCTCACACTCGGATTTCCAGGCAAGTGGCACAGTCGACTAACTCAACCAGCAACCAGCGCAACAACTCAAGAATCGTCAGGATGTCGGAGAAAGACTACAGCGCAAAGCAGACGTCGGATGTGAGTGACGCGAAACATGGCAGCGTATACGAGAGCGACGTTGCGAAGAAGAAGATGAAGTTGCTGCAGTCCGAGAGCAAGCACAGCGACGACGACGACCCCGAGTTTGCAGCGCTTGACTCGGACGACGGACACACCGAGTCAGAGGACTCTGAAGACTCGGAGGGCTCGGAAGAGCTCGACAACGACATCGACATGCGCGCGATCGCAGCGCGACTTGGACCAATGAGCGGTCGCCACCGTCGGTCCGTCGTGTCGTCGTTCGTACCAATCGACACTGAGTGGACGCCGCCAGTATATGCAAAGAGCGCACAGGACGAAGCAGCGATTCGACGTTCCGTGCGGCGAAATCTGCTGTTTGCCAACATCTCGGAGGAGACGCTGCAGATCCTCGTGCAGGCGATGCAGTACGTCGCCGTATCGAAAGGCACGGACGTGATCGTCCAGGGCGACGCGGCTGGCGATCGGTTCTACATCCTCGACGCTGGCATCTGTCAAGTGATTCTGAACAACCGCGTGTTTGGCGAGATCGACGGCACGTCGGAGCGCAACTTCTTTGGCGAGTTGGCGCTGCTGTACGACGCGCCACGCGCTGCGACGATCCGCGCACTGACCGACGTCGAGTGCTGGTCGCTCGACCGCGTGACGTTCAAGCGCGTGCTCATGGGCACAGCCATGGCACAGCGCGAACTGTACCTCGCGTTCCTCAACGACGTCCCGATCTTTGCACCGCTAACGCCGTACGAGCGCATGACCGTCGCGGACGCATTGCGTAACGAAAGCTTTGCGCCACAGACCGTGATCTTACAAGAAGGTGATGTTGGCGACGATTTCTTTATCATTGAGGACGGCGAAGTTATGTGCACACAGCACGGCGACGAGGTCTCGATGCGTCTCGGTGCCGGTGACTTCTTTGGTGAACTGGCACTCTTGACGCACGACCGACGGTGTGCTACCGTCACGGCCGTGCGTGCGACCAAGTGCCTCGTGCTCGACCGCAAGACGTTCACGCGGCTCTTGGGGCCGATGCAGACGCACTTGCGCAAGCGCGCCGACTTATACGAGCTGTACATGCACGCGCGGCCACTGGCAGTCGAGTCATAGGAGTAGGAGGAGTTGGGGATTCGAGACAGATAGATACGCATAGATAGATAGATATGAAGGCATCTACACATTGACTATGAACTACAGGATGAGGTCGTGAGCGATAGCAGACGACCACAGATAGATAGCGACTAACAACGATGATAGAAGCGACTCATCTTGGCTAGTCGCGACGATGCGTGTTGTCATGTGCGTTTGTATGCGGAAGGCAGTGCAGCATGCAGGAACGTTGTTTATGATAGAGTGGAATGCGTTGAAGGTTCGTTTGACAGGTTGATAGTATGTATATGGATTGTCGGTATTATTACTTTAGCGATGCTGTCTATAATGTGTGGAGTATTATATATCGTGTTTTCGGCCTGTTATATTTGTTGTGGTTTCAGTCAGTCGCTGACTGGTGTAGGCACACAACACGCAAACGAACGAGTGCCAATGGCGCCCAAGAACTGCCGCCACGTGAGTCAAGCGCTGCGACCTGCCGACTTTCGCCGCGCATTGCGCGCCCACGACGTCTTTGCGTGCGAGGTGCGTACTGTGTGCATGTGTATATGTATGTCCATGTGCACAGCCAAATGGATGGGATGTAGCTCCTCATATCGCTGGCATCCACTCACACGCGCCGCTATTCTCCCACGTCATCCTCATCCACTCGCATACAGTCGTGTGCATTACCATCGTCAAATGGACAAACAGCGCGCAGCAAGACGAGTAAGAAGAGCAGCGCGTCCGCAGCAACAGCAGCAGCCTCGTACTCGCCGGACGCAGCGCGTGAGAGCTGGACGCGCAGTGCAGCGTGGGAAGACCTCTGTGTCTGCGTCACGTGCGGCTTCATCGGCTGCTTGAGTCGCAACCACTTTGCGCAGCACGCTCAGTACGTCGTCAGTCGCTCTTTGTCTGCGCCTCGCATATCTGTACTAGTATACTGTATAATCGCGATACATTCCATGGATGAACTGATCACCCTCGTTTTTATCACTATCCAGACTCCACCCGAAGCATTTCGTCGGGTTTTACGCTGGGGCGAAAACGTTCTGGTGCTGTCCGTGCAAGCACGAGATCGATGCGAACAACAGCACCACCAACAAAGTGCTCGACATGCAGCTTGCGTGCGCTGCAGCGTTCGACGACATTGCAACGAAACAGCAGCGCAAAGCGCGTACGCGCGTGGTCGTCCCCCCTCCTCCACTACGAGCGTCCACTCATCCGCTAGCGGACGTCGACGTCGACGCAGCTAGTGCGCCGTCCACTGATGCGTCCACCGACATTACTGGGGACGCTGAAACTATACGTCCAAGCCTAGAACGTCGCAAAGCCAAGCACTCGCGTGCACCAGTTGAGACCTCAGCACCTCCAAGCAGCAGTGTCGTGGGCTTTACGAACCTCGGCAACACGTGTTACGCGAACGCAGCACTGCAGATGCTGTTGACGGCAGCGCACTACTATCCCGAGCACATGCACGTCGACGCTGCGCTCGAAGCGACCGACTGCCCCGTCCGCATGACGTTCAGGTGCGTCCACTCGCGTCGCCCACTCGAGTGGATCTGACTGACTATGTATCGGTTTGACTGACTATTTGTATGGTGGACGCTCGTGGACCGACTGGTGGACGCTGCTGCGACATGATCAGTATGCTCCACGAGACGATCAAGAAGAAAGCAGCGCGTCGGCCGTCGATCAGTACGAGTACGAATAGCGAGCACGATACACTGAGTGGACGCAACAACGGGCGTGTGAACGATAAGCACAGCAGCAGCAGCAGCAAGAAGCGCAACGACAACGTGCTCACGGTCGCGCCGTTGCTCAAGGAGCTGCGGACAAAGTTTGCGCAGTTTCGCGGCCGCGACCAGCAAGATGCGCACGAACTGCTCGTGAGTTTTCTGTGGGCGATCGATGAGGAAGTGGATCCACCACACGCGGATCCACCAGCAGCAGATCCACCACCAACGAATCCATCGTCAGCGGATTTGCTATCAATGGATGCACCACTAGTGGATCTACCGAAAACGGAATCATCAGGAGTGGATCAATCGATGGTGGATCCACTGGTAGTGGATCCACTGTCCGCTCTGAGGCTGTCAAATGACAATGATGCAAGCGACACCACGGACGAGTCGAGTTCCGACGACGACGAACAGAGCAATGACACGAAGCAGATCTTTGTCAAGACCGAGACTGGCGAGACAATTGCATTGCACGTGCCAGCGACTGCGACAATCGCGCAGCTCCAGCAGCTCATTGCGACGCGACTACACCTCGACGCTACTGACGTGAGTCTCAGCCACACCCGCCGCACAACATCGCAGTCATCTGCGACATGTCCACGCAGTAGCAATAGCCAGCAGCAACGCTCCGTCTCGAAACTCAACTGGACGCGCACGCTCTTTAACGGCGAACTCACAACGTACGTACGTTGCTGTATGGCTACTGACCGTGTTTATATCGAAGTGGATGTATGTGGACGGATGAATGACCTCTATTAACTGATTGACTCGCTACTACATATTGCTACAGTGTGATCACATGCGCAGCGTGCGGCCACGAGAGCCGGACAGCTGAAGACGCATTCCAGCTGAGCGTGTCGATTCCAGCGGTTACAAATGTAACTGCACTCGACTGCCTCGCGCGATTTGTTGCACCATCGGAGCTGCGCGTTTGCGACCAGAACGGCTACGACTGCACTGCGTGTTCGCGTCCTACTGGACCAGTACCAATTGTAACAACAACACTACAGGACGCAACGATGCGGCTCGAAATGTCGCAGCTCCCGCGCGTGCTCGTGCTCCACCTCAAGCGCCTTGGCCGCAATGCAAAAGTGTCGGCGCACATTCCATTTGATGCAACACTTGATGTTGCACCATTTGTAACAAGCGACAAATCGTTCGTAACAGCCTCGACATTTTACGAACTCATTGCTGTCGTTGTGCACTCGGGCTCGAAACGCTCGGGGCACTACGTTGCGTACGTGAGTCGCTCGCAGCGGCGCGATGGATTGTCACAAACGCCAATCGAGTCGGACGACGAATGCGACACGCGCGCCGAGATCCATACGCGCGAACATGCGACACGCTCGTGGTTCTTTGTGTCCGACACGGTAGTGAAGCGCGTCTCGCTCGAGCACGTGCTCAAGTGCGAAGCGTACATGCTCATGTACCGGCAGCTGCCTGTTACAAAAGCTACACGCAGTCACAGTGCATTGTAACACATTCGTTACAAATGGGTACGAACCAATTAAACTGTGTACGAGCAGCTCATTTCAATTTATTTGTATCCGTTGCTGCAATTGTGACCGACTGGTCGGTCGCTACAACGAGTGAGTGAAGAGGCGTGATCACGCACATACATTCACATACACCAGCATGCGCGCGGATGGCGACAGTGCGTTAGCGCTTGACGATTGCGAAGCTGCCGCAGCAGTCGAGAGTGCAGACGCAGTGCGACAGCGCGCTACTGCGGTCGCGTGTGCGTGCGATCGGTTGCGCGACGCCGATGACGTATGCGTGCAGTTTGTCAGCGATGTCGTCGCCGACATGTTTACAGCAATGGACGTGCGCGTTGCGATCGCCCAGAGCTTTGCAGTCGTTGCGCACGTTGCAGTGCGCGACGTGTGGCGCAGCGTTGCAATGGCTGCACAGCGCGCTGACGCAACGCTCTACCGCGACACTCGACATAGCGCGACCTCAGCAGTAGCAGCAGCGCCACAGCAGACTATTGGCACACTCCAGCAAGCGCTGCAGCCCGACCTGCCGTCGCATGCGAGTCGGACGCAACACAGCAGCGAGTGCACAGTCCGCGCAGCGTCGTTGCAGCAGCTTGCGACTGCGTTCGCAACACAACCGAACGCTGCACACGCTGCGTTCATCGCGTGCCCAGCAGCTGCGTTCGTGCTCTCGGTCGGCTGCGACAACGCGAGTGGCGCGTGGCGCATCCCTGTGGACGCACTCCATTTGTTCCTCACTCAATTTGTAGCAGCAACTCACGTCTGTGTACTGCCAAGCACTGTCGCGTTTGTCATTGCAACAACCAGCACAACAGCAAAACCGCACCAGCGACTCACGCTCGCGCAGGTCGAGCGCTGCGTCCAGCGAGCGCTCGTCGCTGCAAACGACGCGCTCGAGTCAACACGTCAAAACTGTGAGGTCCCGATCGTCGGACAGTCGGGGCCAACAGCCAGCATCCGACTACTTGCGTGTTACAATCACGAATGCGACCCGACCCCATGTCCAATCGACTGCAGTGCACCCCACAGTCTCACTTACAAGCGACCGACAGCCGCACAATCACCACACAGCAGACAGCTCGCGCGCCAGGTCGTGCGTGCGATGCAGTCGGGACGACACGCCCACAGCAAGTGGCGCACACTGCGGACGCGCGTCCTCGACAGTACTAGTCCACTGACTGACAACAGTGTCAGCAATGCTGCTGCTACCAAGAAGTCGCGTACTAGCAGCATTAACGAGCCCGATACAGCAGCGCTTGCCAACATCTTTGCGCTCGGGACGCCGCGGCAGCTGAGCGCTGCGGAGGTTGCGCGTCGGAGCGATCTCGTCGCGTTGCTCGAGCGCGACGCCATGCGAACTGCACGCCGCATGGCGACTGCATCAATCGCTGCTATGGCGCTGCCAGCTGTCGCGACTAGTGCGAGTCACTCAGCGTCGAACAAAGCGTATGCAACATATGTTGCAACGCACTCGTCAGTTACAATGTCGTTTGTTACAAATGCAACACACACTGCAATAAATCCGACGCAGCGACAAGCGACGTACAACAACAACGAGCAGCCGACGTCACTCGACAGGGCGCCACTGCTGTTTGCTGTCTCGGATGGCAATGCGCATGTGTCACATGCGACACGTGCGCTGTGTTCGCCAATCAAGCGCACATTTGTCCGCGAACCGACGCGGCCACCAGTCAGCAAAGCAACGGGTCCGGCATTGCACCTACCGCAGCTCGAGCCAGTGCGCCAGACAGTCGAAAAGCGCAAACTGAACAACCGCAAGCTGCCGAACAACCGAGTGCGTTGGATGATTTGAGGTCGTATGCAGTCAGTTGTGTGTGGTAGCACTGACGATTTGCCGGACTGTGTTTTGTATGAATGGACCTGTTTGTGTCTGTAGACAGATGTGGCGACAGAGTCTCCTGACAGTGATTGCGCACCACTATCGCCAATCAAACAGCCAGCAGCGCCGCCCGCAAGCAGCTTCCTACCGCGCATTCCACCCGTGTCGCCAATCAAGACTCGACCGCCGCACCATCGACACGTTCACGTTCGCAACAGCAGGACAGATGCAGCGAGCGAGTCGACTGCTGATGCTGATACTATCAGCCATCGACCAGTGCAGCCACTGCATCAATCAGTATGGGATGCGACGAACACGTCGCCGCCGCGCGTGCGCAATCGCCACGTGGCAGTACGCGCAACAGCAAACAGAACGACCAAGTACCGCTTGAGCATTCGGCTGAAAGGCGCTGCTGCTGAGCACATCGATGCTAGAGCCGACGATGAAGACGGTTTGGATGACCTCAATTTGTTTCAGGTGTGTATGTCTCGCTGTTCTGTATTTGTAACTGATCTGTGGATGTCGCCGTTTTGTGCTGTGAATTTTGCGTTCGGACTACCTGGTCGTCCATCGATTCTCACTTATTGACTATCTCGTCAATCAAATCGCTGCAGCTCGACCCACGTCGCCATTGTGATCTCCCTGTCTCAGACTCAGCTCATCACTAGCACTGTATCAGATCTTAGTCATCGTGCTCGTCGACTCGCGACTCGCAACCATCGTGCGGCCAAAGAGACTGGAGATGTCGGTCGCTGGATGCGCGGCCAAGTACGCAAGCGCGTGCTCAATGCGCATATTGTCGCGATCGCTGCAGCCAACTGCTGCAAAGAGCTTGGTGACAATGTCACGCGCCATATCGTCATCGACACTGTCGCTATCACCATCGTCGTCGGCCCTAGTAGTAGTCGCCCCCAAAAGACTCGCCCTAACAAGTGTGTGCGCTTCACTTCGATCGATCGCGCCGTCGCCATTCACGTCGTAGACGCGAAAGAGCAGTGCGACGCGCTTGGTCTGGTCGCCACTGCTAGGTTCGAGCGCACTTAGTGCTGCTACAAACTCGTGCCACTCGAGGATACCAGAGCGATCCGTATCGAGAATTGCAAACAGTCGGTCGATGAACGCATCGTCCTCGATTTCGAGCATTGGGACGCTGCGGTGGAACGTGTCGCGGTCAATGCCGGTTGGCGACGTTGAGAGACTGCACAGCGCTTTGAAACGCGTCCAGCGTTCATATAGTGCAGGTCGGTCGTAGCCTGTCGACGCCATGAGCGCTGGGATGTCTTGCTCTGCTAAGAACCCGTGATGGTGCGATACAGCAGCGCTTGTGTGGCCTTTGTGGTCGGTAGGCGCCGAGATAGTAGCAGTCGCTGGGCTCATGCGTATGCGTTCGACTGGTTGTTTGAGATGAGTAGGTACTGGTCGCGTGGTCGAGTCGCTCGGAGCGCCAGTCGTCGCTCGCACTGGCCTTGGTGCGTCAACAACGTTGGCGTCTGAGCCCCAGAGCGTTGGGAAACACGATACGGCGGTGTCCGAGTCGGTCGTCGCTACTGCTGCTATTGCTGGTCGATGCGTTCGCGTGCGTTTAGAGCGCGCAGTACTGAACGGTGGCTGTAGTTGCTGCGCTGAGCGGACCGCATCGTCGCTCTTTGCTGCAGTATCGGCTGCTGCTGCTGTCGCTATACCAACAGCAGTACTAGTTGTCTCGAGCGGCTCGGGGTTGCGGAGCCACTGCTGACGGCCTGCAAACGAGCGGCCTTGCGCCTCGAGCGATAGGTGGGCGATGCGCATGTGGTAGACCGACGTCGCTGATAACGTAGTAAGACTGCGCTCGGCCACAGGCGTCCGATGTGCGAGCGAGAACGCGCGCATGTACGAAAAGTCGAGCAGCGACTGCGACCGCACGGCGTCGAGAAACGCGGCCGTCGCAGCGACCGACGTGCGTTGGTGAGGATACTGCGGCTGGATTGGG
This sequence comes from Globisporangium echinulatum, assembly GCA_023336405.1. NCBI lineage: Eukaryota > Oomycota > Peronosporomycetes > Pythiales > Pythiaceae > Globisporangium > Globisporangium echinulatum. Next base: position 4,451 of record JAADWX010000624.1, on the reverse strand, counting down.
AATTTGGGTGTTGGTGGTGCTGCTGGTGTTGGTAGCATCGCAAACAGCGCGTTGCTTCGACTCGCGTTGCTGTCAAAGTCGATTGTTTGCAGACTCTTTGGTGTAGCGCCAATGTTCGTTGATCGACGACATTGTCGCGCTGCCACCGAGTCGGTTGGTTCCTGCTGAGGTGGCAAAGTGAATGGATCTAGACGCTTGTAGGGCAGTGCGTAGACAGGAACAGACGCAGTCGTACGTGGAGATGGCGTCGGATGCTTGACGTGGCGAGGCGAGGCCATGGCGAAGGGTGCTTGATCGATCACTCGAGCATCGATGGCTCACGTCGATACGCAAAGGCGCAGGTGCGTAGACGAAGTGGCAGTGCGATGTGTGCTATATTTGGTGAAGACGCTATTCTGGGTGCTATCGCTTACTGTGCAGATGGTTCTGTAAGAGGTGCCATCTCACGCTTATGACTGACTGTGAGCAGATGAATTGAAGTCAGCTCTAAAGCGACAGCAACAGTCGTTGCACGCCAAGCTATCGTTCGTAGTACGACAGAACCATGGCGAAGTAGCATTGGAGTGCGAACTTCTGCATCGACTGTTAGTATCTTAGCACAAGCGAAGACGGCGTCTCAAATATGAGGATTTGCATGCTCAGGACAAGTAGAAGAGCAAGACATGCGAGCTAGGAGTCGCTTGCGTGTGAGCGACCAGGTTCAGCACTCAGCATCGATCTGTGCGTCCTTGACACTGTTCCAGGCGCGCACCGGCTCAGATCGACTGACTGATGTCTCAACGCCGACTCAAGACTTGAATCTCGCGGCCTCGAATGCCAGAGCGCGTAATCGCCACTGCTAGCCTTTCGATCGAGACCTCTGAATGTTGCTGTGATCACGCACACTATGCGCACGTTTGGCGCATTGGAGAGCGTTCATTCGGCTCCTGGTTGCGTGCAAATGGTTTAGGAGCACAAGACTTGAAGAAGCAGTCTTCAGATTGGTTCACGCAGCATCAATGCATTCGAATCAGCAGTCGTTTTCACTATGCTCAAGCAATAGTAATATTGCAGCACTGCTTAATGTCCGTGAGCCAGGACGCGCTCATTTTGATCCTTTTGATCTCACGAAATTAATGGGTGGGACGATCCATTTGCTCAGCCAATCATTAATCTCCCGATTGATTGCGCTGGCTTTCTCAGCACAAATCAAGACATGACAAGTTGACGACAAATGGCGACAGCATCAGGACTCTTGTAACACGTGCGTGCACGTCTGGCACCATGTACAGTTCGCCACTGGCTTGCGTACGTGCTCCAAAGCGATTGTTTCCTTATGTACCATGAAAAAACGACTTGCGAGTCGGGATGTGAGCAGTCGCTACGTTACGTTATGACTCGACTGCCACTGAGAGGATGCGAGCAAGTGTGCTGGCGCAGATCGATAGACTTCCTCGCGTCATTCTTCCAGCAACAATGGAGTGTAAAATTTTGCAACGAAGGCTTCATGCTGCAGCTTTTGTTCTTGCTGCCTTTGTGCTGAGAGCGTCCAGGCCGCGTATTCTCGAGCAAAGAACAGCTGCATGGAGCATCGCAGAAGAAGTCTGGATGGTGTGATGATGGTCATGATGCCAACGACATGGCACTTGGTCAATTCCTTGTGATCAATATATTCTCACAGTGAGTCTTGCTATTGTCAAAGTATCAAGTGCCATTTGTGCACACAGTTGCTCGTTTCGAATCTGGTGGATTCCACTACCTAGCCCTAGACCAATTTTAGTCACAAGCGACGGTTAATCCCGCACCTCGCTCCGAAACCGATCGCGAAATACAGGGCTTTGATTCTCGCAGGCTCGTTTGCACTGTATTTGCTATGACCTACTGAACCATTGTGTACTGTATACGTTTCTGCAGACTTTGCTCGAATTGCCCGGCTCACCTCCGTTGAGAGCGGGCAGCTTGTTGCTGACGTCGAAACCCCCTGTGCGCACTGTTGGACGGGGTGAACGACACCAACTCTTGTTTTTTGTATACGAACCATAGTTAATAACCTGCGACCTCCCGCCCAACAAGCGCTGAGCAGGGGCCCTCTCGAGCGCCAGTGCCCACTCGCTCTTCATTCTCCAACGAGCAGCGCCAGCCTCAAGCCACAAGACGCTCACTACAAAACAGTCCCCATCCCGCCATGCACGACCTGCCACACGCAAGTGACAGCGAGACGATCTCGATCTCGATCGGGCTCGGCAGCGCGACGCGCGCAGCGTCGTCGATCGTGCTGCCACGCGGCCACGACCTCGTCAAGCACCTCGAGCGGCTCTTGCCGCAGATCGCGCAGGCCGCAGCGACTGCCCAGTACGAGCACGAGCACCAGTCGCCACAGCAACAACAACAGGACAGTCGCTACAACGAACGGCTTGCACCAGCTTTGCACCGCCACAGTATGATGCAGAACCAGCGGCACCACCCGTACATGGCGTCAGCACCACCACACCGCTATGCGATGCCGCAGTCGCCGTACGCGTCCGACTCGTCACTGGACAGCACAGCACGGAGCCACAACCACAGCGCGTTTGACGCACACCAGCACGTTGCAAATGGCCGCCGCCGCCGCGGCGCCGTCGGGCAGTCGAGTGGCAAAAAGTGCCAGTTCCCCGACTGCGAAAAGATCTCCGTCAGTCGTGGCCTCTGCCGCGGCCACGGCGGCGGTCGCCGGTGTCAGTTTACGGGCTGCAGCAAAGGCGCGCAGAGCCGGAGCGACTTTTGCTGGGCCCACGGTGGTGGTCAGCGCTGCGAAGTCACGGGGTGCATGCGCTCGCGCAAGTCGAAGCGGTTCTGCGTCGCGCACTTGAGTTGGGAAAGCGTTGGGTCCGACGAGAGCGCGCTGCTCGATAGTAGTGCGTACCGCACGGTCGAGCCGCTCAAGCCGCTCATGCCCAAGTCGCTTGCGCCGCTGTTCCCAGCACCACCGCGTATGCAGTTTGTATCGGCAGCGAATGCAAAGCTCCCGAGTCTCCAGCAAGCGCTGCAGAAGAATCAGAACCAGATTCCGAATCAAAACCAGTCGAGTAGCTCGAGTAGTCAGTGCGTGAGCGCTGCGACAGGTCGTCCGACGTTTGTGCACGAGCAGTACCAGCGCACTGCAGTGCTGAATGGCGCGAGTTGCTAGAATCCGCGTTTGAGGTATTTGTCTGTCTATTTAAGTAATTAGCATATTTTGATCCCCAGTTGCTTGTCGTTCCAGCTCTTCGTGTGCTGCAACAAAGTTCGATGTCGATGAGTGCATGCAAGCCAAAGAAGTACTACCCGTTTGTCTATCGCAGCTTGGTAACATACGACTGCAGCACAGGACCGACGACGTTGAGAACCGATCGCGTCAGCCATCGGCGCGACGTACATTCAACCAAACCATGTCTCTAAAATCGCAATTATGAGCTGCTCGTACACAGTTTAATTGGTTCGTACCCATTTGTAACGAATGTGTTACAATGCACTGTGACTGCATGTAGCTTTTGTAACAGGCAGCTGCTGGCACATGAGCATGTACGCTTCGCACTTGAGCACGTGCTTACGCAGCTTAGTTTGACGTGAAGCGACATCGACGCTCATCGTGATCTACGAGAGCAGCATGAAGCCACTGTCGTGAACCGACCTAATTCGCCATCGATGCGACGTACTATCCGATTCTGACCAAGCCATCGGGCGATGACCTCGACACCGTTTCGACGCTTTTCACGAAGCCGCCAGGCGCAGTGCACGACTGCATTCCACGACTTGCGTAAGACTGAACAGATTGGATGGTTACACAGCCTCGTACCGCACATTGACCGGCATGCTCTTGCCTAATGAGAGCGTCACATCCATGAGATGGGCTGGTGGTACGAATTCAAAGTACTTATCTGCAACAATTTGAGTAAGCCACATACAACACATACACTTGGCTTCTGCCACACTACTCATGACTGCATGTGTAGTCGCCTCGCTGCTGCGATTTGATGCGACTCGACGCGCTGGATCCGAGTCACTGGCTCCCGTCTCTCCATCTCCGCTACTCGGTCGCTGGCAGCACCTGCAGGATGATCTTGCCGCGCGCATGGTTTGACTTTTGCACCTTGACAGCGTCGAGCAAGTGCTCGAAGCTGTGCGCCGAGTCGACTGGCACGACGAGCTTGCCGGTGTCGACAAGCTTCGCGAGTTCGTTCAGGGCCGCAGCGCTCGGATTCGCTTTGATCACGTGGAGCGTGGCTCCGATCGGCGACGCGCTTGGTGTCATGCGCATCTGGATCGTGACGAAGATGCCAGTGTCGCGCTTGAGTACCTTCTGTGCGACGTCAGCCCACGTGTGCGACTCGACGCCACAGTCGTATATGAGGTCGATCGAGTGCGGCTCGAGCACATCGTGCCACTTCTCCTGCGTGTAGTCGATGACGCGGTCGGCGCCAAACGACTTCACGAGCTCAATGTTACGTGTGCTC